>JAURVB010012430.1:0-99679 GCA_033002965.1 Piper betle
ACTCTTTGGATTTGGACTTAGACTCCTCTAGATTTGCCGAAAAGGCTTTACAACCCTCACCAAACCACTCAGTTGCCTCACTAACCGGCACAATACAAGAGGATGGATCATTCCATGACCCTTGGAAAATGACCCCCATCTCACAATTACAAGGTTTTGTCAACACTCTCCTCCCTTTACAGTCGAGAAAAGCCTGATGTGCAAACAACCAGTCCATTCCCAATAGTACATCAAAGCCTATTATCCCATAGACAATGAAATTCCATACATAGGGTTTCCCTTGTATATCCAAGAATAGGTTAGTCGACTGCAAAAAGTTTTGCCTTCCATTTGTCCACTGATTTTGTAGGTGCTGGGTAGCGATTAGGAGCTGGTGTCTTCTCCTTTTCAAGTTGCTCCTGTTGTTGCATCAGGGGTTGATGATACTCATTTTGCAGGTGTCCCATCCTTCCACAGTTGTAGCCTCGACGGGGCTCACTGCATAACCCTCAATGCATCTTGTTGCAATTTTTACATAGTCGATACGGAATCTCCTGAAACTTCCTTTTGTAGTTCCCATCGACATTCTGTTGATAGTTCTGCTGCTGGTGTTCTGCAGACCGGTTTTTGCTACTACCCTGGTTGGCATTCTTATGTCGCATAGTAGCCTTCCTCTGTTTTTGTGCACGGACATAGTCGTACACCAACTCATGAGTAGTGGCTGCCTCAATCACTTCGGTTATAGTGCCTCTTGGTGCCGTAGCAACCCTACTCCTCAATTCTGGCTTCAACCCCCAAAAAATTTGTCTACTCTGGCCAGGCCAGTTGCCAGACTCCCAGGTGCAAATCTCTCCTATTGCAAGAAATTTTTTGCATACTCTCAGACTGAATCATCCCTCTGAGTTAGAGTGGTAAATTCTAGTGCTTTCTTTTGGACAACAGACTCAGGAAAATATTGTCCATTGAAAGCTGTTACAAATTCCGCCCAAGGAATGGACAAAATCTCTCGTTGATAGAACGCAGTCTTCTCCAAGGACTTCCACTGATAAGATGCTTCCTCCTGAAGCATGCATGTCGACAACCTCACTTGATGGCGATGAGGCACAGAGAGAGCTCAAAATGCTTTCTCAGTAATGTCCATCCAGCTCTCCGCCTTCACTGGATCAGTCCCTCCAATGAATACCTCAGCTTTGTTCTTCCAGAATTTTTCCACAGTGTATCGATCACTGTCACCCCCAACTGGGAGTTCCACTTGTCAGACTACCGGTGGCACTGGGTTTAGAAGTTCCACTCGCTCGCCCTGGTTAGCTATCCCTACCCGCTCTTGGGCGCTCCCTGATCCCCATTTGGGACGCTACTAGGACCCGCAACTGAATTTGGAGCTCCATTCCCTGTTACAATTCCCGGTAATCGCTTCACTATGTTCTGAACCATAGAACTGGTATTATCTGAAGCCTACGCTAGTCCCTGTATGGCCGTCAAAATTTGGCCTAACACACTCTCCACATTCGTGTCCGACTGTGCAGCTTGGCTCGACTTCCTTCGGGTGCCTGCCATCTAAAATTTATTTCGTTATGGTTCATTAAAATTTTTTTTCAATGATTACTTAGGTTTGTTAGTGAGTCCACTAATTCACTAATGACATACCCCATTAGAGAAAGATAAATATTGAACTCTTCAATAAGGTACTTGAGTCATAAGATGTGAGCTTTTGGGAAACTTGGCTTTGATACCACCGGTAACGACCTGCCGTTTTTCACAATATTGTGGGCCTAGCTGGCTCGGTGTTACTCACAATTTAGCAAATATGTCCAGCATTTCTAATAAACACATATATAAAGATCCCACAGTCTTGGACCGTTTCCTAGTAGCCACACTTATTTCTCAAATAAATAAAAAGGGAGTCCCCATATTTATTTCGCTCCATGCTCTCGTTGTCAATCACCTAATTTCGTATCTGCACACCTGCGAAGGCAATTCCGCATTAGTGATTACAACACTAAGTAGTATAATAAATAAAACAGGTCAAGTACATTCCACTATCACCCTATGTTTATTTTAATATGCGGTGGAGTGATTCCGCTATACTCCAAAACAATGCGGACGAGGTATCTGCTGTGAGCTGCACACCCTAGCAGTAGCCATTTTGTGGGGAGGCTACCACTACCACTCCAGTGCCATTGCCTTGCACACCCTGGCCGTAGCCTTGTTGTGGGGAAGCTATCCTACACTTAGGTGATTGCTACGCCCCGTTTGTGGGGAAGCTCTCACTACCAATTCTAATGCCAGTGCCTCACACACCCCGACCGTAGCCTTTTTATGGGGAGGCTATCACTGCACTCCAGTGCCAGTGCCTTGCACACCAGGCCATAGCATTTTTATGGGGAAGCTATCATTGCACTCAGGTGAATGCTACACCCTGTTTGTGGGGAACCTCTCACTACCAATGCTAGTGCCACTGCCTCACACACCCTGACCGTAGCCTTTTTATTGGGAGCCTATCACTGCACTCTAGTGCGATGGAGGAATCGCTATTCCTTGCTCACCCTGGCCATAGCCTTTTTGGGGGTGGCTATCACTACTCCAAAACAACGTCGGTGAATTAGACAATTTACGCACATAATATGACCCCGTGTCGGACTAAGTCAAATCTTTGACCCCGGTTGCACTCAGTGCATGGTGGTCGAATCTGGGTTCAGGATGACCTAGGTTACCAACAAGGAAAGTACGATGTTCTACCTATTATAAGTACCTGACTTGTGATTTCGTCTAACTGTGATCCGTTAACCCTAATTTGAATGAGGGCATAAAATTATACACAAGTACAATTTTATTTGCATGAACCTACATGTAACTACATGACTAGTATAACTATCCATTTTGAAGATATAATATATATCATGCTGGAATTCATTAATTATTTAATTTCCAGTAAGTCCAATGTTAATTTATTATCAATGTGATAGAATCAATTAAGTCCTTTTCTTTCACATTTCCAATTAAATATCCCAAATAAAACCTTCATTTACTAGTTAATAATGTAATTATTAACCATACTCAATACTTAATTACTAGTATTAGTATATTCTTTAACTGATTTGTATTATCCTAAATTAAGGATGCCACTAGTACAGTTATTTGTAATTTATTTTAAACTCGACTGTATCGAGTCATCCCATATTTACAAAACTGCCATTCTTCTTCCCTGACGTCCTTCTCTTTCCCATACCTTCTTCTTCTTCGCACCCAAAACGAGCATGTCTTCTTTTCCTTCCACCCAATATCACACCCCATCTTCTATCTACCCCACTGATCCGTTTGGAAAACCCCAAAGATCCAATCTTTATCCGCTGCTATCTCATGGAACTCGGACTACACCCTACATGGGGACCTTAATTTCACCATTCATGGTGGCCGACCAGCAGCCATGGTGACTACCCCATCAAGGTGACGACCAGCACCACCCTAGGTGACGACCAGTCTACACTTTCCATGGCAGATCCACGTTTGGCCAGCAACACCACCCATGGCAACATCGACCTGGTCTCCCTTCACATTCCTGATTTTGCATCCCTCCTCGACGGTCTGACTTGGCCACCCACGGCGACTCCGTCCGGCCAGCAGCACCGCCGGGAGCACTCCCTACTTCCAGCACGGTAACCCAACTCACAAGGATGGAAGATGGCGTTGTTGCTGCTGCAAAACATCAGGATGACCTCCTAGTGTTCCCCTTCTCTTCGTTGGTTTCAAATTTTAATTTTATGTTAATCATGCTTATTATCTAAACATGCTTATTATCCATTTGACCATGTGTATTTATGCAACTAAGAAGAGGAAAGGAAGAAGAATTACCTGAGCGAAGGAGGAAGCCAGCGTTTGTCTGAAGAGAAATTATGTGGATGACGCCCTCCCCTTCTCTTTATATAATGTCATGAAGGCTAGGGTTTGTGAAAACTTACTTCGCCCGTATTTCACTTAATCGAGTAACCTGGTAATCGATATGATTCACTTTATTGTTTAAACGGTTTGATTCCGCTTGACCGATTAAACAATAATTAACCAGTTAAAATACTTTTCACTTAACCGGGTAATTCACAGTAACCGGTTGACGGTAAATACTTTGTATGGAAAAAAAATCACAACATTCGATCCCACCGCGACGAACGTATTTATTATTATTATTATTATTATTATTATTATTTTTCGGGTCTTTACATCTACTCTATTGTATGTTTGTTTTAATGCTTGCAGGATGGGTTAAGTGGCGTTTTATCGGATCCCACTTAACTTGGGTCATTTAACCGAACAGTTTCCAGATTAATAACCCCTCGAGGATGATTTCGAATATAAGATCCACCACAAGTTGCCTTCGGGCCTATTATATACATCCCTACCCAACCCTATATATATATATATGTAATTTTTGCATTTTCAGTGAGACGAGAGATGGAGAAACCAACTGCACGTACCATGAGCAGATACTGTGACAGTCAAAGCGGGCTCTTGATTAGTGCAGTGGACTGTTCCATTCCTGAGGGATCCTGACAACTCCGCGTTTGAGTTCCTCACACTCGGAGAACGTGGAGGTTTACTGTTTAGTACAGCACATGTCCGGACATGTGGTTTTAAGGGGACTAAAGGCGACTGCCTGAGAGTACACGTCCTTCGTGCTCAAGGCCAGGAGAAATATGGAGGTAAGGAGAGGGATTTGGATTTGAGACCAACAAATGAAGTAAGAAAATGCCGAGAGAGGCAACAGCAGCAACAGATCAGTAATTCCGGATGCTACCAGGTCTGCAGCCTAGTGGCTCCTCAGTAGGTGCCCTTAGAGTGTTCACGAGGAGTATCTGATATTTTCTTTCATATGAGAGTTTGCTCTCATAGTCAGCTTGTTATAGTTATTTTATTTTCCAGACCAGTAACACTTGTTACTGACGTGTTTTTATACTATATGTAGGTAATGATCACGAGTTGGATGTGCCCGCCTGGACGGAGGAGCAGTGATGTTGCTTGCACACATGTCAGTCGATAGAGTGGTTAATATTTTGTTATGATGTTATTATATTAATGTGATGTGATTAAATGCTAAAATATGAGGACATGATGAGATGAAATACTAAGACATTATGACAGGAAAAGGAAATGTGAATAGATTGCATAGTGGAAGCGTTGTGGGTTGAGACCAAACTTCTAGAATCAGTATACAGCATATTAGATTGTGGGGTGTTTCAGAATTGGTATCAGAGCCACTCTCAGTTGATTAAGATGAAAGATATATTTATACGTGATGTGTGTGGATTGACTGCTTCAAGTCTAGCGGGTAGGTATGTTTTTGTAACACCCCGTTTCGGCTCACCCGTGAACCGACCCGGAAATGTCACCGGCGACCGAACCGTTCGCTAATCTACTCGATTCGGTTAAGCCGACCATAGGTTCTAACGCGGTCCTACATGCATGCTATGATGTACAAGCAAAATAAAATAAAACAAAACAACAAATGCGAAACCAAAAGAAAATATATACTACTTTATAAAAATACGATAACACATAACAATCTACCATGACATTAAATCATTATCTCATTCGTTTTTACCCGAGCCGAGTCTGAACTCCAAGGCTCCCTACTCATTCATATTTATCAGTTCATTTCATGACAAGTAATTCATTCAAGCAACCACATCAAAATTATCATTTACATAATAATAACACACCGTCATTATACGTTACACGCGGCAGGTACATGTGTGCGCGGTTCCGTGCTGCTCCTCCGCAGTCCCGACAGCTTCCATCACTCGCATTCCTCAACTACATATATATAGAAAAACAGTCAGTAACGAGTGTTACCGGCCCGGAAAATAACTAATATCAATCTGGCACAGGAGAGCAAACTCTCCTGTTGAATCAAAACCATATACTTCCTCAAGAACTCTCATCAGGGCACATACGGGAGCCGTCGCCCTCGGGTCGACAGCATCTCCCTATCTTTCACATTCTCATGCCTCAGCCATTTCTCTATTGCTTCTCGCGTCAAATCTCATTCCTTTCTGCCCTCTGCACCTTCCATATTACTCCTGGCCTTGACCACGAAGGCCGAGTACTCTCAGGCAGTTGCCTTCAGTAACCTTTAAAACCACAAGTCTAGACATGCGCTGCAATGCAGTACCCGTGAACCTCTACACTTCTCTGGGTTTGAGGAACTCAAAGGTGGAGTTGTCAGGATCCCTCGGGAATGAAACGGCCCGCACACCATTCCAGAGCCCACTATTGACACACACGTGCCCGCTCGCGTAGCACGGTAGTCGGATTTCCCTCATTCAATCCCTCACAAAAACACGAACACTATATATATATATATAGGTCTGGGTTGGGATTTATACAATAGGCCCGAAGGCAACATAAGCTGGATCTGGAGTTCGAAAACAAACTCGAGGGATCTCATCCTCGAGGGTTATTAATCCGGAAAAAGAACTGTTGGCTAAATAACCCGAGTTTAAGTGGGATCCGATAAAACGCCACTTAACTCGTACTGCACATGATAAATCAAATACACAATGGAATAGCGTAAAATAGAGAACGAGTCCTAAACGGACCTGGTAGAAGCTCCAAACGGGTCCATGCGCCTAGGCGGCGAGCTTCTGCACCGTACCTACACTATCAAGCTAAAAACTAGCGCCCGCATGATGAATCACATATCCTATAGCATACACACACAATCAACACAATCACGCATCAATCAACACACATCAACCTATATAAATTCTAGCAAGTCTACTTAGGCTAGTTCGCATTAGATCATGATCATTACCTAGTTACCCTAATTAGTTTCTTCGCCTCCATTTTTAACACCACACAATCAAACAAATTTCATATTTTATCCTTACTCAAATCTACATTTATATATATATTATTATGACACACAATTCACCAATCCTAGCATGTAATTCTAATAATCAATACTTAAAAAAATTAAATTAAAAAAAATTATACCTCGCGTCGTCGAAAATCGGCGACGGCTAGGGTTCCCGTTTCGTGGCTCGAAACTCGAATTCGGCGCCTAGCGGCATCCGAAGTCCGATCAGATTGGACCGGGTGCGTTTGGTGGATGAGCTGGCGAATTTCCCACGAATCCAATTTCCGGCGGTTCCGGCGGTTTTTCGGCGAGTGTCAGCGTATTCCGACTATTTTCCGGCGATATTCGGGACGGGACAATCAGGGGGTCAATCGGCACCAGCTCGATGAGCTTGGTCCAATGGCGGTGTCAAACAAAGCAGCCGGGGCAGCGATGGCCGTCGGCGGCGGCGTTGAAAATGGGCGGCAGCGGCGGTGTGCTCCGATCGGGGCTGCGGCCGGCCTCGACGGCGCTCGGGATGGTGGGGGAACGTCAGCTACGGCGAGGGGGTGGTCGTCCAGGTCACAGCGGTGGCGGCGCGGCCCGGACGGCGGCGAATCGACGAGGGATGCGGCACGGCTTGTGGGGCGATTCCGGCATCGTGGCGGCCAGATGATGGCCGGGGTGGGTCGTCGCAGCACGACGACTGCATGGCGGGGCGGGGCGGCGTTGATCGGCGGCAGTGTGCCGTCGGCGGCGGCGGCGGCAACACGCGGCAATGGCGGCGGTAAGGGTGTGGGGTGAGGAAGGTCGGGAGGGAGAAAAATACCCTCAATGGCAGTTTCGTAAATAAGTATTGACTCGATTCCTACTCGAGTCAAAATAATAACTAGTTCGTAATAAATTCTAAAAAAATCTAGAAAAATATGGAAAAATTCCATAAAATAAAAGAAAAACAACAAAATCAAAATGGCATGCTCTATAACTAGTAACCCACCCGAATATAATCCAACGTGTCCTAATGCGTTATTCGGCCTAAAACTATTTCTACGATCAAACATATAAAAAGAAAAAAATACTGCATACTTTCATATATTCTGATAACTCATTTCTCACCATCTTCTCGACGTTATCATCATATATTCAGGTACACCTGACTCTCATCGCTCATAACTCACAGCTGGTCTCGACTCAGCACGCGGTTCATGAAACTGACTCGACTCGAACCAACGGTCGAACCGACTGGTTCGGTAACGTAAAACCCTGACTCGAGACACGGGTTTTACAACCTTCCCTCCTTATAAAAATTTCGTCCTCGAAATTTTAGATTAAGGAGGTTTCACTCTGGTAGCTATCTACTAAATATGAAATCTAAGGTGAGACGCGTGCGTACCTGTCACGTTTGTCGTATCCTCCAGTGCTTCAGCAATCATGGTTGTGTCCATCCCAGCTGTCCATGGTGGTACCGAAATATATGGTCCTGGTGGTGGTGTTGTTTGCATTCCTCTCTGATCCAAGGCTTGCTGTTCTTGTCATGTCATGATAGCTACAAGTCCTCTCTGCTGCTGCCTTAGTGGCTGTTGGTCTCTGCTTCTCTGCTGTGGTTGTTGCTAGGGGGCTGGGAGCGCAAGTTTCTGCGGTGGTGCTGGGAGCGTCACATGTTGGGTTTGACCAGTTGGGCAAGTTGTAGCTCTATGCCCTGGTTGACTGCAACTATAGCATATGTCTGGGTCCACTCTGCACTCTATAGCTCTATGTCCTGGCTGACCGCATCTATAGCATGCATCTGTGCCTGCTCTGCACTCACCTCCATGACGACGTCGGCAATTCTGACAGAAGGGTGTTCTGTAGCCCTGAACTTGGGCATCCATAGCCCTCATGGCAACTTGGGCATCCATAGCACGAAGGCCGAGTACTCTCAGGCAGTCGCCTTCAGTACCCTTTGAAACCACAAGTCTAGACATGCGTTGCAATGCAGTACCCGTGAACCTCTACACTTCTCCGGGTTTGAGGAACTCAAAGGTGGAGTTGTCAGGATCCCTCGGGAATGAAACGGCCCGCACACCATTCCAAAGCCCACTATCGACACACACGTGCCCGCTCGCGTAGCACGGTAGTCGGATTTCCCTCATTCAATCTATCACAAAAACACGAACACTATATATATATATATAGGTCTCGGTTGGGATTTATACAATAGGCCCGAAGGCAACATAAGCTGGATCTGAAGTTCGAAAACAAACTTGAGGGATCTCATCCTCGAGGGTTATTAATCCGGAAAAAGAACTGTTGGCTAAATGACCCGAGTTAAGTGGGATCCGATAAAACGCCACTTAACTCGTCCTGCACATGATAAATCAAATACACAATGGAATAGTGTAAAATAGAGAACGAGTCCTAAATGGACCTGGTAGAAGCTCCAAACGGGTCCACGCGCCTAGGCGGCGAGCTCCTACACCTTACCTACACAATCAAGCTAAAAACTAATGCCCGCATGATGAATCACACATCCTATAGCATACACACACAATCAACACAATCACGCATCAATCAACCACACATCAACCTATATGAATTCTAGCAAGTCTACTTAGGCTAGTTTGCATTAGATCATGATCATTACCTAGTTACCCTAATTAGTTTCTTAGCCTCCATTTTTAACACCACACAATCAACCAAATTTCATATTTTATCCTTTCTCAAATCTATATTTATATATATATTATTATGACACACAATTCACCAATCCTAGTATGTAATTCTAATAATCAATACTTTAAAAAAAATTAAATTAAAAAAATTATACCTCGCGTCGTCGAAAATCGGCTACGGCTAGGGTTCCCGTTTCGTGGCACGAAACTCGAATTCGGCACCTAGCGGTGTCCGAAGTCCGATCAGATTGGACTGGGTGCGTTTGGCGGATGATCCGGCGAATTTCCCACAAATCCAATTTTCCGGCGGTTCCGGTGGTTTTCCGGCGAGTGTCGGTGGATTCCGACTGTTTTCCGGCGATATTCGGGACGGGGCAATCAGGGGGTCTATCGGCACCAGCTCGACGAGCTTGGTCCAATGGCGGTGTCAAACAAAGCAGCCGGGGCGGCGATGGCCGTCCGCGGCGGCGTTGAAAATGGGCGGCAGCGGCAGTGTGCTCTGATTGGGGTTGCGGTGAGGGGGTGGTCGTCGGGGTCACAGCGGCGGCGGTGCGGCCCGGATGGTGGTGAATCGATGAGGGAGGCGGCACGGCTTGTGGGGTGATTCCGGCGTCGTGGCAGCGAGACAATGGCCAGGGTGGGTCATTGCGGCACGGCGGGGCAGGGCAGCGTTGATCGGCGGCAGTGCGGCGTCGGCAGTGGCGGCGGTAAGGGTTTGGGGTGAGGAAGGTCGGGAGGGAGAAAAATACCCTCAATGGCAGTTTCATAAATAAGTATTGACTCGATTCCTGCTCGAGTCAAAATAGTAACTAGTTCGTAATAAATTCTTAAAAAATCTAGAAAAATATGGAAAAATTCCATAAAATAAAACAAACACAACAACATCCAAATGGCATGCTCTATTACTAATAACCCATCCGAATATAATCCAACGTGTGTCCTAACGCGTTATTCGGCCTAAAACTATTTCTACGATCAAACATATAAAAAGAAAAAATACTGCATACTTTCATATATTATGATAACTCATTTCTCACCATCTTCTCGACGTTATCATCATATATTCAGGTACACCTGACTCTCATCGCTCATAACTCCCGGCTGGTCTCGACTCAGTACGCGGTTCATGAAACTGACTTGACTCGAACCAACGGTCAAACCGACTGGTTCGGTAACGTAAAACCCTGACTCGAGTCACAGGTTTTATAGTTTTTGTTTGTTTTCTTTACATGTAGATTTTTCTTCATAAGTTATTTGGATAATAGTGTATTCAGAATTGGATCAAAAATATGTGGAATTGACCTTAGTTAAGCTGACAGGTCATTCCTACAGATTTTTATCGTGTTATTAGACTATTTGTCAGTTAGATGTGAGCAGGGAATGTTGTAGTGCTAACAGAGGTAGAATGGCTATAAGATTTCATCTTATACCAGATTCGAATGTCAGTATATGTGAGCAGGAATCTGACAGGATTTTTATGATGGGCTTAGAGACCCACTAGTTCTGTCCATCGCATAAGTGAATTGGATGATTGACCAAGTGTTTGTGTCTTATATGTCACCACATTAGTCCTATTTCCATGGGACATGGTGCACATGATGTGAATGAGTTAAAAAGAAAAGGGGTACTAGTAAGGAGCTTGAAGTGTAGAGGTACTGGCAAGTTAGTTGGCACATGAGATGGACCACTTCCAGAAGATAGTGAGGAATGAGGATGAGTAAAGTGGTGGATCGACAGTTCGATTGGCACTTCACCACCTCTCCTCTTCTACTAGTTTATGACCTACGGGAAATAGTTTTGGCTTCACTTTGCTAGACAGAGGTCTCGATATGATGATGAAGAGATCAGGACTACTATTGCCTACGAGATAGATATTTGATAGGATTCCATTAGAGATAAGGCACCAGATCAGTGATTGCCGTTTGAGGGCCAGTCAACACTGATGAAAGAAACCACTCCAAATTTGAAGAGATTAGAGTGGGCTTAGCATAGGTTTACCATCATATGTGTCGGCACCATGATGCAAACCCCTCAGGATTAGACACGCATGTTTGGACAACCTGAGGCAGGTTGTTAGCAGCTAAGATATTTAAGAGATAGTAATTGATTTACGGTATATATGATCATGATCAGACTCGTAGAACCTAGTTAGCAGTGTTGCCAGCCGAGTTGCACAACCTCCGATCGAGTACACAACCGCTGACCGAGTGCACAACCACTAACCGAGTTGCACAACCGCCGATCGAGTGCACAACCACAGACCGAGTTGCACAATCGCTGACCGAGTTTCACAACCGTCGACCGAGTGCACAACCACCGATCGAGTTGCACAACCACCGAACGAGTTGTACGACTGCAACCAAGTCACACAACCACCACCGAGGTGCACAGCCACCATCGGAGATGCACTACCACCGACCGAAGATGCACTACCACCATTCGTGTATTGCTCATCCACCGACCGAGTATATTAGTTAGAGCTTAGTAGGGCCAAAACTTGAGGAACAAGATATATCTACAATGGGATTAGCAGAACAGAGAAGATTTGGGAAAATTGAGGTTATGTGGATGAGATAGCATAGGATCCGAATTCACAGCTCTCTTGCAATCATTGTCTTGACTTGACACCCTTGGGTAAGATGTATATTGTAAGATAACCCCATCAGGCACTGTTAGTGACAGTCTCATAGAATGTGCATGGGTAGAGTCAGGGAGCATGGTAGTATGGCCTCCAAATGGGATGGTCACAATGATTAGATTGTGTAGATTTCATGATATTACATCCATGGGCCTCAACCAGCATACACAAATCAGACGGTTAGTTGATGGTCACACACGCAGTTTGACCTATTTAGTGATGGGTCGTCAATGACAAGAGTTAGACTTGTACTAGAGGATTGAGCATAGATAGAAGGTTAGTGAGGAAGTGTCCTTTAGAAGGATAGTGATTCCCTTGTGTTTTGCTAGCATGATTAGGTTCTCACCTTGAGATATAGGATTGAGCCTTGCCCTGAGTATGGAGGTACCTTTATGGTACTAATTAGGGTTGACAGTGCATGTAGATGTTGTAGACTAATCTTCCGATGAGGATTCTGCCCCGATATGAGAGCGATGTAGAAAGAGACTTCAGATAGAACAGGCCATGTTGACCACATAGAGTGATATCAATGTATGCTCATCTTCATTGATAGTCTTGCTTGAGAGTCTACCACAGTGGTAGTAGTCATGGGAATCAAGATTAGTACTACAAATCGGCACGGGACAACAGGTCACACACCACTAAAGAGCAGATGAGACACGTGTCAAACCTCACTATGAGTCCCCGTAGACTTGAGGGGAGACAGTGATTCTTTGATTTGAACCCCGCCCATTTAGAAGTACGTGACTAGTACAGTATCTAAAAACACGTGCCTACTGTTAGCTGATTGAACTAGAGCCACTTAGGAGCTGTTCTGAGATCCGTCATTGATTGACTGTTCCACAGCCTGATCACTTGTGGCATATGAATTATGATGATCTTAGAGACAAGTCCATAGACCTACCGATATTTTGGCCACCCAATACGCTACATGGGGATTTAATCTCCCCTACCACTTGCATGACACCTTGACCTCACCATAGATCAGAAGGACATACCTATGTAGTAGGTTTTTCTTAGCCTAGTGGATTCCCCATTTACCTAACATCAGATACCACCTATGAGGATGAGATGCCACCTATTGAGAGTTCTTGAGCAGCATGACTAGTTTCCATGAGATTCAGTTCCCTTTTCTATAACCCAAAGATTCCAGACAGAGGAGAGTTTTCACTTGAGATTTCCACTCACCCCTTTGTATGTATCAGCTGAAGATTGAGATGAGCATACATTGATCAACGCACATGCCACAGACCAGATCCAAACTCAACAGCCTCATATCGAGTATGTTATCATAGTCCTTGAGACACACTGTGTATGTATAGGTGTTCTCGCCTCCATTCCGTCACAGAGAGCTCCTTTCAGTAGCAGTTAGTGGAAGTATAGATAGCCACTAGAGCCATAGTATACAGTAGAGTCATAGCAGCTCTCCTTGTTCTCTTATAGAACAGTGTGAGATGCTTGACTCATGACTAAGTCAACTAGGACCCCGTGAGCGGTTCAATTCCTCATATTGGGACACCTGAGAGTTAGATCTAGACTGGCGATAGTGTGCCGTTCAGCTCATTAACCTATACATCGTATAGAGCAGGAAACTCATAGCATACCTTAGGATGGCTTTAGGACCAGAGATAGAGTTTCCTGAGGGTATATATAGTTGACTTTACACAAAGATGAGATCAGAGAGACACGGGTAGACACGGATCAGAGAGACACAGCCACTCTGCCGATCTCTTTTTTCCAGCATAAGCCTCATGCACATAAGTACCACGCCCTTCTGATTTCAGATAACACCAGATCCTTGCATCCTCATCCACAAAGATCTGCAATATCCACCGTATCCAGCAACCTAGCAGCACACCATGTCCAGGTTCTTCCCAATGGCCTTGTGGTTATCTTCAGAAGTTAGTTGCAGCCTTGGATCATATCTTCCACCAAGATACGCCCTCAGCATGAAGCTTTATCACAAACCCCCTTGGCTGCACCGCTGGTCATCCCGTCTCACCCACCGGCTCGACCCCAGCAATGTCCAGAGATGGTCCAACCTCCCTCAGCAATCCACCGAACATATGCTGGCAAAGGTCCACCACCATTGCCTTGCATCAGCCCTGCCGCTCGTGCATGCCCATGCACTGTCGCGCGCACACCCACGCCCGCCCGCTCATGCGAACGTCGGCCTGCTCGCTTGCACGTCTATGCGCCCGCTCAGCAACACGCTCGCTCAGCAACGCGCTCGTGCAGCAGCGCGCCTGTCGCTCCTTGCGCACACACCTACGCACACGACCGCGCTCACTGCTACAGTGCTCGGTACTGTTTTCCAACACAGTACCGCTATTTTGCTTGGTATTGGTAGCTGCTCGGCACGCTGTGCTGCACACTCGGCTCGGTAGGCTGCTTGGTCCATGGTTGCACCACAACCTCGATCTGCCAACCCAAACACCGATCAGCAGCAACTTGAGGTTTCACGTCCTGGACTCAGCCACGAGCTCGATACACCAAATACCGACCCATGCGCCGACACAACTGCTGTAACCCGACGCCATGCTCCATCGCCATGCTTGGTTACTCGGCAGCCTCGTGCACCCCAGTTTGTAACCTGCAATTCAACACAGGTTAGCCTCGACATGTTGTTTCCACCACTCAGACAGCCACCGCTACCCCCTCATGGACGCTGGGAACCTAGGGACAACACCCAAACCCTAGTTCCCGGTGACGCCCATGAATCATGGCTGTAACATCCTCCCCCACCAATGAGAGCCGATGTCCTTATCGGAAGTAAGGAATGCCCCCTTCAGTAACAATTCGAATAACTCCTCCCACAGCACCGTCCCCGCTCTATGTACCAAAGACCCACCGCGCCATGGTCCGAGCTCAGCCATTGCATCATCCCCGGTCCTGCTAGCCTCAGACTTCGCATGTACCCCCACATGCTTACATCGGCAATATGCTCCAGCCTCCAAATGACGAGTGGAAATTGCCCAAACAACTCCCTGTGGTCCTGAGAATTGCTGGCTCGAAGCATCTCTAAGACTTTGCAATGCAGCTAGTATTTCAACTCCAACTGTTTTCCTCTTCCTCCATGTAAAGCCCTGCTGGTAATCAGCCCAACACGAACTCACCTCATCTAGTGGCTGTCTCTCTAGACAAGTGGAGAGAGAGGCGCCTGATTCACCTCCCAGCAAACCAAACACCGTAAGTGTAACCCGACCCTCGGATTCAGTACTTACTCCATCAGT
The DNA here is from genome assembly GCA_033002965.1 of Piper betle. Taxonomy (NCBI): domain Eukaryota; kingdom Viridiplantae; phylum Streptophyta; class Magnoliopsida; order Piperales; family Piperaceae; genus Piper; species Piper betle. The sequence continues at coordinate 15,331 of JAURVB010012430.1, forward strand.
CCATCATAGATTTGTAGCAGCATTGGTCAGCCATGGTCACGAATCCCCCATGAAGGCTCTAGACATACAAACCCTGTTCAGTAAGAACATTCCCTCGGACCCCTGGAAAGAACTGATATTTCGTCGACACCTCACCGTTGTCAGATGGTACTCCTGACCTGATGATCTCCTCGGTATCTCATCACCAGTTAGTAACCTCAACTGATGGAAGCGAGCTCCCGGCGTTCCACTCCATCGACTTGGACGAACTCTCCGAACAAGAGTATAGAGCTCACTCCTACTCATTTTTAGCTCACTCTCATAACCCCTGTAGCACTCCTTGAAGTCATTGGCTAACTCCAAGAAATCTCCCTCCCGGATTACGGCAACATTGTCCAGCTCATTCACGCCCAGCTGGACCACATGCACCTTGCCAACTCGCCCAATGGACTCCACAACGCGTCCTCTAGGTACCCCCACCGATACCCGGGCTGGGGCCTTGGTCTTCACTACCAAGTCATCGCAGCTTCCCCCAAGCTGCTCGGAAGACAACACCCACATTAGGGTTTCTGGCTCCATTGCGGTATCCACCACCTGCAATGCGGCAAGCAGCCCCACACCAGACTCCGGATCTACTACCCCGATTGGTTTGTTATGCCCCCTCACGAAGCACCCACTGCCTCCAGACATCACCATCACTCCACCCAAGTGTGGTAGCACACCTACACTAGCTGACACCAAGAAATTGTTACCGACTATTACCTCAAAGTCATCAATTTCTGCAACCCTCAAATCAGCTCAGCTGCTGAATTCCCCAGGCGGATCTGAACTCCCCGAGCCACACCCTGAACCTGCTTCACCGGCGAATTCACAGCCTTCATCCCGCTGGTAGTAACCCTCGATTTCAGTCCCAATTGACCCGACGCCTTTGTTGAAACAAAGCTGTGTGTTGCCCCTGTGTCAACCAATGCTGAAACCCGTCTTCCATTCACAGTCACTGGAACATACATTAACCCCAAAATCCCCCATTTAGATTGTTCAACCCTCAGAGCTCCTATCATTTGTAACGTCGACATACGAGTTGGCTCATCTGAATCAGAACTTTCCTCGGCCTGCATCGCCATGATTGTAAAAACCATGATTTTTATTACAAGACTCAAACATAAATATTATGAAATAAATATAGATGAACCGATATGGTTGGTTATCAAGTCGACCGGTCATGGTTCGACTTAAGGTCACCTAGAAAATACCTATTCATGAATGGATGATAGGGTGTGAGAATTTAATGAAGGGGCTTGTTGAACCTAGGAAATACCAATGGATGATAGGGTGTGAGAATTTAATGAAGGGGCTCGTTGAACCTAGGAAATACCAATGGATGATGGTGTATGAGAATTTAATGGAGGGAATGGTTGAAGTGTATATATGTAAAGGAGGAGGGAGTATTTCAGGCATCATCTCTGTCCCAGGCGACCTCCCCATTACTATGTGAGTATTTCATCCCTCATCTTATTCGTTTCCATTTGGATTCTTGCATGCAAAGTTTTGTTGGAGACGTCTTTATTAATCCCTAGCGTCTTATGCATGGGTTCTTGTTGACTACTTGGTATGAACTGCTGTGAGTCTTTGGGGGTCGGGTGTTTGTTTTGTGTTTGATTAATGGATATCTCAGAGACCTGACAACCAAAAATGGATATGTCAGAATGGACATGATAGCTAGTAATGGACATATCAGAATGGACCTGACAACCAATAATGGACATGTCAGAATGGACCTAATAGCCAATAATTGATTTGTCAGAATGGACTTGACAGCCAATAATGGGTATGTCAGAATGGACCTGATAGCTAATAATTGATATGTCAGAATGGACCTAACAGCTAAAAATGAACATGTCAGAGTGGACCTGACAGCCAAAATGAATATGTCAGAATGGACCTGATAGCCAAAAATGGATATGTTAGAATAAACCTGACAGCCAAAAATGGATATGTCAGCATCGACCTAACAGCAAAAATGGATATGTCAGAATGGACCTGACAGCCAAAATGGGATATGTCAGAATGGACCTGACAGCCAAAAATGGATATGTTAGAATGGACCTGACAGTTAATAATGACTAATCTCAGAATGAACTGGGAGACCACCTAACCTCAGAATGAACTGGGAGACAAACTTTTAATTTCACAATGACCTGAGAGCCTGTAGAACTACATTGAGCTCTATCCTGACATGGGTATGTAGGCTAATCAAAATTGATTGATTTCAGCTCACCTAAGGAAAGATTATAATTATGGTTGGTGGTTCTTTTACGAACTCAGGGTAGGAGAATGGATAATAAATTGGACTTCCTTTTATTTTCTTGTGTTATACATGTGGCTTTGGGAAATGATCCAAGACTGTGGAGTAACGCCCGGACTGGTTAGGGCTGGTTGTTACATGGTCGGTTTGGTTTAATTTCGAGTAATGCCTAGCCATCTAGGCCTATAGTATTGTAAAAAATGCCGGGTCGTTATAGTTTCTTCTTCGGATCCCCTTCATTATCACAAGTGCACCAGATATGATCCTCATTATCCCATCTTTTGCCCTTACTTCGAAACCTTTTGACTCTAAGGTTTCCACAACGATGAGATTCTTCATCAAATCTGGCATATAATGAACACCAGTTAAGATTCTGGTTGATCCATCACGATTCCTCAAGTGAATTGAACCAACTCCATATGTGACAAGACATGCATTATTTGCTGTGTAGACAATTCCACCCTTTAGTTCTTTAAAATCGAAGAACCATTCTCGATTGGGAGTCATATGATGGCTACAAGCAGAATCTACAACCATACACTAGAATTGCTAGTTGATGCAGCAATTGAAAGGTCTGCGTCTGCATCATCACACTCAGCAATATTTGTAGTAGCTTTTCCTTATCAGATTTGCCTTTATTTTTCAGCTTGGGACAATCTTTCTTCCAATGCCCTTTTTCTCGACAGAAGGCACATTCATCTTTACTTGGTCTGGACTTTGACTTCGACCTTCCCCTTCTTCCTTTGTTCTGACTCTGCCATCGGCCTCTATCCACAACAAGAGCTTCTACTTCTGCACTTGTATTTTCTTGCTTTTCTTTCTTTCTTAATTCATAACTATACAAGGCAGCAGTTACTTCACTAAGAGACACAACAGCCTTCCCATGAAGTAGAGTAGTTTCAATAAACTCAAATTAATGAGGAAGTGATCCCAACAACATTAGAGCCAAATCTTCATCTTCAAAGGTCACGTCCATATTCACCAGATCAATCACTAGCTGATTGAAGCTAGTAATATGATCATTCAGAGAGGTACCAGGAACATAATTGAAGCGGAAAAATCTCTTTTTCATATAGAGCTTGTTCTGACCACTTTTCTTCAAGAATTTCTCCTCCAGTGCCTTCCACAATTTACTTGCAAAAGTTTCTTTAGAAAATGCATACCTCTGCTCTCTAGAAAGACACGTTCGAATGGTACCACATGCCAATCTATTTATTGTCTTCCATTCTTTCTCCTCAACATCATCCGGTTTCTCTTCTTCAATGGCAATGTCTAGACCCTATTCAAAGAGGGCATCTATAACCTCACTTTGCCACATGCCGAAATGACCGGTACCATCAAAAATCTCCACTGCAAATCTTGCATTTGTCACAGTAGTTTTTGCCAAAATTGAATATGAAGCTGTGACCTTCGATGTGGATTCTTTTGTGTTGTCTGCCATTTCTGCTACAAAGTCTATTTAATAGCTATCAATAGGGAATACCAACTAACCGAAGGAAATTTTTTGATGTGAAAGATCAACGTAAGTTGCAACCACAGAGCATACTAAAATAAACCAAGAGCTCAAAATGCCAACTGGCCCAAGGAAATTTTTTCTGATGTGGAAGATCAGCGTAAGCCGCAACCACAGAGCATACTAAAATAAACCTTGCTCTGATACCAATTGTTGTGAAAACCAGGTAATTTTCACTAAAGATAACTAGTTCACTTTCAGAACTATTACCTAGATGACTAGCGTGAAAACTATTGTACTAAAAATTACCCCAAGATAAAATTCCCAAAAAGTGTGGTGGGATACACAGTCTGCTTAAAACCAACTCCTAAACAGAATTTTATCAAGTAATTTAAATAACACAATAATTAACTACAACTATACCTGACAATAACTATTAAATAGATATAAAAGAAACAAAAAGAACACCGGAATTTAACGAGGCTTATGTCCTTGGACACTACAAAAATAATATTTCAATAATCAAAAATATTACAAAAGAAAGAAAGAAAGAAAGATGCCAATTTTGGGATGTTAAAAACTAAAGGGGAGGAGCCTTATTTATATGGAGAGGACTCTTGCCAAACCCACAAAACTTTAGATGTGAGACTTGATTTTGACATATAATACTTCTTTCGTGGCCTCAAGACATTTTTCTTTCCTTAGGCACCGAATGACACCACCCTTAGTGAAGCAATATACCATCCTCGAGCACATGGTGTGTTGATACTCGGTGCACATCTCGGACCTTGTGGTGATCTTTGAGCTAGCGGCCATGAGCAAGGAAGTCCGTAATGCATCCATACCAGTCGAAATAAGCTTCTAGTGCGAAAGTAGCCTCTGGTGCTCAAGAGGGAAGAAAGGATCCACCAATTGGTGCTTCTTGGAAGGATAACTATATAAATGGCTTGACTGGAGTACTATCATCTACAATCTTTGAACCAAGCATAGCCAATGCATCAGCTATGAAGTTGAACAACCTGGGAACATGCTCGAACTGGATGTCTTCAAAAATTCTTTTCAAGCAAGCAATACGAGCATTGTAGACTACAAGGTGGGCGTCCCAAATTTCAAACTCTGTTAGATGACCTATAAAGAATCACCGACAATCTAAAGGTGCTTTACTTTTAGCTCAATAGCTAATGCAAGCCTCATACTCAGCAAAGTTGTTCGTGCATAACTACGATAGGCTGTAGGAGTGTAGGTGCAATTGTCCTGGCCCATTAGTCACCACAGCGGCACCTCCACGTTGCCCAGTTCCTCCTCCTCTAAGACCATTAGCGGCACCATCCAAATAAAGAGTTCATCGAATAGTGGAATCAGAAGGCAAGTAGGATCGAGGTTTCAACGGCTTTCTTTGTGGGCAAAACTGGGTGATTTGCTAAAAGCTCTGCAAGGGTTTGATTCTTCACTGCCTTTTGAGTGATTCAGTTTACGCTGAACTCAATTACCTTTAGTAGCCACTGTGCAACACCACTAGAGAGTGCAATTTGTTGCAACGAATAGCAAGATTGACGGAAATCCCCAAGTAAACTTCACGTGTCAAAATGTTATGATACAACTTCTGAGCTACAAACACCAGGGCAAGGCAACCTTTCTCGACTTTAAAAAATTGTTTTTCGGCCACATTCATCACCCTCAAATAATACACAGGTCTTTGTAAAATCTAAAAATTTTAATTGTTTTTATTTTTATTTTATAGGTTTGGTTTTTGAGTAGAACCGTGGGTGTGGGAGGCTACTATTGAGCCTTAGTGGCTAGTCCTTAAGGTAAGAATGGGTGTCATGGTAGATAATACCGTATTTTTACTGATTTATCGTGGGAAAGTGAAGAGTTTTTAATGGGGAAGTCTTATTTACTTTTTCGGATCTTCCCTCTCTTTACTCTTTATAACACCTCAAACTTTCTTTTTCTTTCTACTATTTTTCCTCTATTGGAGTATATTTTTTCTCTTAAAGTTTTTTTTTTTCCTTCCTTGTTCATCATATTTTTTGCATATATGATATTTATTTTAATATTTTTATACATAAATAGCATCTTGGGTATGCTTAAATTTGGTTTTTGTGCCCATTGGATAGATCAATTAAACTGGCGGGTTTTGCTATTGTTTGGTTAACAATAATAATAGTAATAATATTTTATTCAGATATATTAGTAAAATTACCATTGTTAGGATGTGAAGTGTAAAATTGAGTATTAATTAATAGATTAATAAATTAAATGGGTTATTAAAATATAATGGTGGGATAATCACAATCATTGAGCTTTATAAACATGGTTGAAATACATAAAGTCTTAACATTTATGAAATTAAGTAATTTAAAACAAATTTTACAAGTGACATTCTTAAATTTCAATTTAAATTATATTAAATAATGAGATACAATGGTCTAATATGTTGTTGGATAATGATTAGAAATATTAAAAGTTAATAAATTATTATTAGTATATTTCATGATGATATCATTGTAATCAAAATCTAAACTTATGGAGTTTATAGTGTAAACTAAAATATGAATGATTAATTATTTCAAAATAATAACAATGACATATTTAATCACATGTAAAAGGGTTTATGTTAAATAATGTTATTGTTTAAATTAGTTATGCAAATTAAATAGCTGATTATAGTAAGTTCCGGTTAATAATGTTATAGGCTAGTGAATTTATTTTTTAAAATGATTGTCAATCGATAAAAATATTTATTAATTATTATTATTTTACAAATATTATTTATTTGGTGGTGTATGTTCTATTCTCTTGATAAATTACGGTAATGAAATAATATGGTATACTAGCCTAATGCAAATAATGGGTCATTATTATTAATTAATTGGTGTATTACAAGATTAGTAATTTAGTGCATTAATAATATTCATATGATGGCTGAGTAACTTGTAAAAATATTAGTCTTATAGTTAATTAAAATATTGTAATATGTGTTTAATATAATAAGTATTTATGGTGTATTAAATATTGTTAATCAATAAATTAAATATAAGTTTGTTAAACAATTATAAGATTAAGTTGGTATCCTTATCATGTCTAAAATGAATATTTTGCAATGAAGGAAATATATGAATATAGTAATTAAATACATACTAGTAAGTTGGTAATTAGTTATTGTTAGCTAATTGTAAATTGTGAGTTGAATGGTTAATTTAAATCTTCTAAAAATGGACTTATATAATTAAATTAAGTGATTAATTAATCATTTCACTAGACTCATTCTAAATGTTGGGAATTCTTATTCTAAATGTTGGGAATTTAAAGTTTAATATTATTGAATTCTGAATGATTTATTTTGTGTAGTTTAATCATGACGCAGCTATATCATTTCATTGCATGCATTCATTTAATATAAAATTATACTTATGTATAATTTTACCTCATTAGATTAGGATCATCTATCGTAGTTGCGGGTGCCTTAATAGACTTCTCAAACTGTATAATGATTGTGAATTTGTAGTACTCAATTGAGGTCTTGATCAATCTAAGTTCTGTCTCGACTTACTTGTGCTAAGAGTGGAAGAGTGGTCTATGAGTTGAGACAATAAAAAAATATAATTAAATTGAATTAGTCTGCCCCCATTATGCACTTGTGATAGGGTAGGATTTGGCAATATCGGTAATCAAGGATTAGGCCTATGGTGTATATGTATAGTCTTTGTGCTTGTTGGATAGATCAATTAAAGTGGGAGTTTTTGCTACTGTTTGGTTAATGAATGATAATAATAATACTATTTTATTTAGTTATATAGTAGAATTACCATTGGTGGGATATGACATGTAAAATTGAGTATTAATTAATAGATTTATAAATTAAATGGGTTATTAAAATATAATCGTGGTATAATCACAACCATTGAACCTTATAAACGTGTTTGAAATAAATAAAGTTTGAACATTTATGAGATTCGGTAATTTAAAATAAATTTTACAAGTGATATTTTTAAATTTCAATACAAATTATATTAAATAATAAGATACAATGGTCTAATATGTAGTTGGATAATGATTAGAAATATTAAAAGTTAATAAATTATTATTAGTATATTTCATGATTGTAGTCAAAATCTAAACTTATGGAAAAAGCCTAAATACAATAAAACTAGACAGGACACCAGGGCACCAGGGCAAAGCCCTTTCACCGAGCCAAAGTTTGAATTTCGTGATTCAAACGCGAATGCATATGCCCTGATTTAGTGTGCTTGAATCCGTTAATCCTAAATTAGGATTTTGGGTCCTATTTCTAGTGCCCTTACACTCGTACTTATTGCAAAATTTAAGGTTTTGCACATTTGGAGCCACTGCCCTTGTGCCAGCAATTGTCAACTTGTGACAGGTGGGCGATAGGTTTTAATTGGCTAGCATGGTGGCCATAACAAGCAATGCCCTTGTGCCCCTAGCGCCCTTACGCTGACCCTATTTTCAGTTTTTTTAAAAGGCTATTTTCTGCACTTCTCCCACTCCTTTCTTCCACCATCCACTTCGTCTCCTCTACCCTATGAGCTCCTTGTTCTCCTCCTAGTATCATACAAGAGCTCTAGGAGCTCCCATGCATCCATTAAAGGGCCTAGGAAGCTTCTTGCCCTTGATTTCTTCCTCCTTGGTGGTATGTGCCTTTTCCTGTTTTCTTTTCTTGTTGTTTTTGTGTGTTGCTTGTTCTGTATGCTTGCTTAGCGTGCGCAACTTGCTCTACATTGTATCCTAGAGTTTCTAATTTCATTTAAGCTTGTTTTCACATTTTTCTTGCATTTGTACTTTGAGATATGATCTGTACATGCTTATATTCTCATACACCTCACCATCCATGACCTAATTCACTTAGATCTACCTTATCTCATGAATCTGACGTGATAAGAATGGGAACTTTGTTGGATTTGCTCTTGATTCACTTAGCATTGTATCCATATGCATTTTATATATGAATTTATGTTGTATCATGGTTGGATTATGTTGAAGTTTTCATACAAAAGCTGCCTTATAACTATACCTGATCTGTGATGTTAGAGGTATGATTTTTATGCCTTTGTGTAGTGACTATTTATGTGAATGCCTTTTCTCATTTGTAGATGTAGGTGTTAGCTACCGGTATAAAAAATTTCATACTAAAATGGCTTCATGAAGAGCATCAACATGTACACTCAAGGACTACACACAAAGTCATGCGAAGGTTGTGTGACTGGTCAACTTAGGCTATGCAAAACCAACTACTAAGAAGACCTCTAAAATCCTGAGAAAACTAACTTAAGTTTCGGCAAGTGTCTATTGGAAATCACCTAAAAACAAGCTTGTAATGAGTTTATTTGTGTAGTTAAATAATTCCCCTTTCTGGAGTGTGTAGAGAAGTAGGGTTTAACAATAATCTTTATCATTTATTGTAAAAAGTTTGTTTGCAAGGTGTTAGTGTGCAAAATTCCTTGAACTTTCACACAAATGTCCTACTAGGATCCCTATAATGCCATGAAAAATTTTAGGACCCTTAAACGTGTAGAAGGCCGATTAATATTTTTCATTCTACCGTAGGTAGGCCGAGTCTTGAAAATCCCATATTTTAGGCCCATAATCATCATTTTATATGGAACGACCAAGATAGCTTTTAGGACAAATATTTTATGGAGATTAAGCCCCAAGTGTTAGGAGCCCAGAGGAAGTTTCTTTAGAATTTAGGCCCGCTGGAGGCCCATGAACCAGACTCACTAATGTTAGGTTAGTAGCCAAGGGCCATGAAATTGATAAATAGCCCATTAGATAGATGAGCTTAGAAACCAACTGAGCCCACAAGTCATGCCCATTATAAAAATTCAGGATGTGCCTTTGCCAATTAAGAGTAATGCCACTAAATTTCAGCTCAATAAGAGCCTATTTAGGCTGTTAAAAAATTTGTCTAATTCTTGTAGTTCTGGTAAATCTAGATTAGGGTATGATTACAATTTCATTTAATTAATCCTATCTGAACCCCTAAGCCTCCTTAATTGTCATTAACCAACTTAATAGTAATTAGTGTATAATTAATTAACTCATTAATAGTGTTTATGCTTAATTTTTGTGAATGCATGATTTGAGGTTTTGTCTCAATTTGCATGCTTAGGGTGTGTGATTAAGGTTTAATGAATTACATTTCATTTTAGGATACATGAAGTGGGAGTGATGTGCTAGGTCATGGAGCACTAGTCATCAAGTCTATTGGTTTCCACTCTGCTTGATTCTCCGCTTGATTCTCCGCTTGGAGCCATGAGAGTGGTTTAGCTAAGTTTTTACAATAGGACAAGATTATTGGTGTTTTATTGAATTACATTAATAGTGGGACATTTAGTCAACCTTCTCGTAGTTTAACTAAATCTTGTGGTTGAGATTTCCTGATGATTTTTGAACTCAAAATCTAGGAAAGTATTCTATGAAACTCTACCTAGGCCTATATATCTACGTATACAAATTTTGTTGTTTTACAATATAAATGAGAGAAGATATGAATACCGTGCTAATACTCCTCCACCCAAAATAGTACGAATACATCTTTATTGCAAACAACACATTTTCGGAATTTGTGGCATGAATTGCATGCTCCTCATCATTCGAGTATCGTGGCGGACATTGTAGGTGGACATTGTGAGTGTATGTTCATTATTTAATTATATATTTCACCGAGCTTAATGGCTAACCAATGCCTACTTTGAGGGTGCACTATGCCTCTCCTTTCACATTCAAACTTGTGAGTTACTTCTGCAAGCTTTTAAGACGTTTCATGGATGATTAAGACATTCATCTAACAGTTTAATTATTATTAATTACCATCAGCCTTTGATCTTTTGATTGTTGACGTTTTTCTATTATATATGTAGGTATGTATTCGTAGCTCGGATTGGCATAAGCGGATAAATCAAGTGGCTCATGGAGACAGAGGTGGTGTTGTGTGACATGTTGTTTAAGTATTATATTATGTTATATATTTTGGGAACAACCCCTTATATCTCTTGATGTACCATTGTCTATGGCTCATGCCTAAGTCTATATGATGTATGATAGTATATGTAGCACTTATGTTTTGCTGGTGTGCTAGTGCCTGTTTTAATTATTATCTTAATTATTTGACTAATAGTCTCTATAGGAACTTTGGGGCATATTATTAACATATGTCCGTAGGGTGTGTTTAAACCCCAGAGTCTTGGAACTTATGAGGAGAAATATGAGGTACACTAAACCCTTGTGGATGCAACTATGTATGTTTATAGAAGTAACGTGAGCTAGAAGAGCTAATGGTTCATACAACTTGAAGACTCAGCATGAAGACCAAGTATTACGGAATGATGTCCCAGCATTTGAGCAATGCCTCGTATCTACCTTTCACTTTGTGTTAAGGGTATATGAAACAGGTAACCATGACCTTGATAATGATTCTATATCATGATAGGCTTAAGTAATAACCAAGTAACAATAACTCAAAATCTAAGTAGTGAGAATAGTGATCACACATGGATGAGTGCATCACTCTTAGTTGTAGTGGGGGTGTGCCTCTTTTACACACTCAGTGTAATGACCTGCCTGTTCTGAGCCACAAGCTAAGTATTACTATATAAAACTAAATATCTAGTAAATTAATTTTCTATTAATTTTTAACATTGTACATAAACCGATGATGTAAAATTCTATTGGAATCATACAAATTAAATTAATACTCAAGGAATTAGTTAAAGTTCAAATTCTAAGTCGTGCCATGGAATAAAATATAATATAGGCTTGGAATAATCTAAGACCCATGAAACGAACCGAAATCCCACTATCATTCAAACAACCTAAAAGTATAACAACATATAAGAAAAAATAATAGTCTAATTACTAAGTCCTCTAGCTATCCCGACTTTACACATCCTTCCATAATGTTCACACCTGTGGAGGCAATTCCACGTTAGTGATAAAAATAATAAGCCATATAATTATAAAAAATAAGTTATTATATTCCACATTATTTGAATTTAGTCTTTTAGTGATTATGAGTATATGCCAAGCTCTTATTATGCTAGGATGGGTGGCCGCCCCATCCAACTATCCTATGTATGAGCAAACATGCCACATGGCCCATGGCCTGTAGTAACCGATATTTTCCATTGACTCACTATGTCAGTATCACAAGTGCATAATGAGTCGTCTTGCACCACCCCTTTCAGCATGGGGGCAGATATTTAATCTTTCAAGAAGTTTAAGGGTGCGGCTCCTTGTCGAAATGAGTCAAGTCTTTGACCCTGATTGTGCTCGGCGCGTAGTGATCCAATGTTGGCTCAGGTCGACCAAGGCTACTAAATAGAAATATATAACATTTTGAGTAATTATACGGACCTGAAATTCTGATGAGGCACCCATTACTATGACACACGATCCTAATCTAAATGAAACAATAAAATTATACATTGGTGTAATTTTATACGAGCAAAAATGCATGGAAGAGGAAGAGGAGAGGTGTACCTAAGAGATGATGGAGAGGCTCCCAACAAAGAAGATGATACTAGCGGGCGGAAAGTGTTGGAAAATAGGCTCTCTAGCTAAATCAACCAAAAAAAAATTATTTTCCCTTAAGCTACTCAATTAACTTCTCTAAAGCCTTCCTTTTATGGGCCAAATGTACTCACAAACAATGAAGATGATGTTTCATTTAACTTTAACAGAATTCTCCTTATATAGAAGAATATGTGTGGAATTCAAGAAGTCACTACATTAAACTTCTATAGAAAAGAACATAATCACACATAAGTATATGAAACTCCAACCATTAGTATGATAATGAAGTAAAAAACTTACTATTGAATTTAATACGAATGAGTGTTAAATCACACTCACAACTCCCAATCCCAAAATTCCAACGTGGGGAGACAAAGTCTTCTCTTATCTTCAATTTTTAACCAAAACTCCATCCTTACTCACCATGTCAACCTACCGAAAAGACTTTAGCCACTACTAACCCAAGCCAATGGGTTCGACCTGTGGTTGAACCTTATTCAACCGAAAGGGGAAAATAAAAAGAATAAAGTAGATATAGTAAATAAAGCTTATACCACCTATAAATACCACCACACTAATACGCTAAAAGTAATAATTTATAATTTATAATATTAATTCATAAGAATTAATTTTATTAAGTAATATTTATGATTCGTTCTAAGATTTATGAAACCCACAATAAAATAACCTAGTTATTTTTGAGGTTTTACAATCTTGGCTTAAGTGAGGCGTCAGGTGCAAGCTTACTTAAATGCAACTTGTACGCAAATACATGACCACCCCACTCCCTAAGTGGGTAGAGGCAACTTGTGACCTAAGTGGGGGCATCAAGGTGATGTGGATGTTTGGGTCGGGATGTTACTAATGGTATCAGAGCCTTCTAGTTTTGTGTTAGATGGTGGGTTAGACTAGGGGTATTGGCTAGGCTGTCAATTACAGGCCAAAGAAGGTCATGACTTGGGCTAGCAACAGGCCATGTGTAGGAATTTTGGGGATGAAATTTCCTAAGGTGGGTAGATTGTGAGATCCCTCAACTTAGTCCCACATCTAATACCTACTAGGATAAGATCATGTTTATAAGTGAGAATGGACTATAGATCTTTAATTTTGTTAAGCACTTTCAAAGAAATAACTTAGGCCCATTATGTTGCACTTTGGGTTGGGTTGTTACACTTAGAGTGCTCATTTGCATTTCTTTCAAGTCACTGCTCTCAGTAAACCTTTTGTATGTATTTGGAGTCATGTTGGAAGCCTAATATTAGTGCCTTCCCCTTAGCTTATGGTATGCATGCATGTTTATGTATGATGCTCTGCCCCACTTTTCTATCTTATGGCTCCTTGAGGAAGTGGGAACGCTTCTTTTACATATGCCTGGTCCCGAAAGTGTACACAAATATGTAGTTACCCATTTTCCTTCTTCACAAGGATGATATTAACAAGCCACTTTGAATATTACATTTCTCGAATGACAAATTTGTGTGATGCTATGTCTGGGGAAAGGCCAAGCATCTCATCTTAGGACAACGCAAAGCTGTCTTTCTATACTCACAACAAGTCAACGAGTTGATGCTGCTTGAAGTCTTCTAGACCACTTCCAAGGAGTGTAGGGTGCGGGCTCATTATAGTCTCGAGGTTGATCTCTGCATGATGCTCAACAACAAGGGTCATACAGTCTTCAAAGTGAGGCAGTGTGGACAATATGTCTTAATGATAGGTAGCTAGATCTCCATTAGCAAAACACCTGCTAAAAAAGGCAAGTTACTCTCAAAGTTACCTTCGTCATTAGATCATCCTCGATAATCTAGTGCAAAGATAAATGGTTGAACACAATCACTTTGTTCAATACCACCTTTTGTTGGGGAAGAGTGAGAGGCACTCATGCATGTGATGTGATTGTTAATGGTATGAAGCATGAGGCTAAGTGGCTTCTTTTGTATAGGTACCTTAGGCCATGACATTTGAGCAACAACCGTCTACATATCCTCCCTTAAGAGTTGGTTTCTTGCCTTAATTGTCTACATGACAATTGGAGGAGGGGATTATCTTTATGAATTTACTGGATGAAGTTGAACTCAGAGGGTTATAGGCATGCACTCAAGGGTGGGCGCCAATGTTGGAATTGATGCATTGGGTGACTTTTGGAACTTCAATCTTCTTGGTGCCAAAGTCGACGAACAATTCACCGTGAGCATAATAAAATTAGGCAATGGGACAATTGCTTGGTAAACATGTGATGTGGGCCTCTACGAGCTATCTTGAGAATATTTCATGAGAAGAAGAAACCCGCCTCAAAGAAGTGAGCCAACTCAAGCATGACCGGGTTATGTATCCCCTTGATTCAAATATGGTTTCCTTTAGTAGTGTAGCCTTCATACATTAGAGCTATGAGGATGTTATGCATCGATGGTCGTGGATTCAAGTGTTAGAACCATGTTTTTATGATTATCATCGTAGGTTAATTGATACTATTTATTAAGGATGCATGATTGTAATGAAGTAGGTGAGAGATGTAGACATGTATTGTGCAACCTTTCTCTTGTAAGGAATTGCTCATTGCAATAACATACGGGGAGAGTTCATATATATAAATAGGTATATGTCTAAGGGGAGAGTGCTCGTATGTAGGGAGAGATATAAGTGCATAGTTTAGTCATCTCATAAGCTTGAAGTTATAATGATCTATTAATCAGAATGAATAACTCATGTTAGGATTACAAATCTGTAGTTGGTCATAGGTTTCATGACATGAGTATCATTGACATATGCAATCCATCATGACATCTTGCATTGTTCATTGAATTACCCTATTGTGTAGGCACGAAGCAATAAAGATGCATGGATTATAAGGGATGAGTTTGAAGTCTTGAAAAATTGAAGATTAACATGGCAAGCTTAAAGGAATGGTTTATTAGGATTGACACCAACTATTTAGAGAGTTCACAATAACATGGGAGTTGTCTTCATCAAATGGTGTGGAGATAAGATAACATTACAAGCTCTCTAAGCACAACCATTGAACTCTACAAATCATCAAGGGAATCAAAGAAGAAGGGTGGTTCGACCTTCGGCTAACCTTCAATCATGTGTTTAGCTAACCTTCGGTAATGCATTTGGCAACCGAAGACCTTCGGCTTGGCAAGAAGCCAACTGGGAGCTGACTCTTGTAACCCATTGGTCAAGGTTTCAACAACCAACATCTAGAACTGTAAAGAAGAAAAGTTGAAGTAGCTGAGTTTAGCAGGGAGTTCGGTCACATGTTTGGCTACGAAGGGACAGTGACAGAAACTTCGGAGACAGATCGAGGATTTCGGATGTTTTGAGAAGATCGGTGAATTTTTAGAAGAGGGTTCGGCCAGGCGATCAATCGTGTGCTTGGCAGCTGAAGTAGAAAAGACCTGGCCAAGTTAGAAAAACTAACTAGTAGAGAAATATAAATGGAGGAATTGAATCCCAACTGGGCTATTTTTAGGAGAGGTTTAGAGAGCTTATAAATAGGAGTTTGGGAGTGGGTTTGGCAACCCTTAGTCCATGGATTGAACTAGCTCTTTTGGTGTGAATTAGGAAGCTCAAGCTTGTGTGAAAATTGGTGTAATCTTTAACTTGTATTCCTTGTATTCCAAAGTGTTTCATGTGCAAACGAAGGAGAGATCCTTGTATGTGAAACATTGCTCAATATTTTGAGCTGATTTGTAAACTCTCAAGTTGTTGAATATGTGTGTGAGAGCCTAGGCCTTTGAGGAAGAGGTACTAGAAAGAAGAAACTTCCTTAGCTCAAGGTGTGAGATTGTGAAGGGAGTGCAACTTCAATGTGGTTGCTCCAAGGGTGTTAGAACTGGTTGCAAAACTCCTTGACACTTGGGAGGTGTTTGATAGGAAGGCTTGTAGCTCACGAACGGCCTTGACACTTGGTGTTAGAGAAGGAAGGCTTGTTGGAGGCTCCAAGGGTGTTAGCTTGCAAGCTTCCTTGGCCCGTGTGGGGTGCTTGAAGGAGGGTTTGTGAGTACAAGATTCTTTGGTACTTGGTTATTGTAAAGGAGGTCTTTTTGTAACTTGTTAGTTGTACAAAATTGTTGTCATATTGAAGCTTCAAAGACCTACCCAACCAAAGGACCTGTTGGGCAAGGAGAAATGACATACTAGGTTGGGAAACTCTTCAAAAATTGTTTGTGTTTTGCATCTTCTCTCCTCTTTGTGTGCTTATACTTACTTGTTAATACAATATTTGTCTGCACACTCACTTAACTTCCTTGAGCATGACTTTGTCGCATTTGGAAGTTAAGTATCCACAAGTTCTAAAGCCTCTTTGCTTCTTGTATGGTTTTGTCTTACTCACCGACTCAAGTAGCAACTTGGAATTGGACTTCTTGTGGCTTACACACCACTAATTAATTGGGTTCTTATGATTGCTAAAGTGCCTTTCTCATCTACTTGATCGCCACTTGTACTTACTTGTTTATCTATTTGTGATTCTCTTTTCCTTGTGCTTAATTTGTTAAAATTGTTTCCACTATCGTAGTCTATTCTTGAGATCATTATAATGCCCTAAGGATTGTGAGGATCTAACTATTGCTTTAATTGTGTAGTTAGCTCTCACCCACATTACTGTGCCCTCACCAAGGACACCTAAAAGCCCAGGCTAGCTTTGTCAAGGCCATTTTGAAGGAGTAGCTCTCACCCACATTATTGTACCCTCACCAAGGACACCCAAAAGCCCAGGCTAGCTCCGTCAAGGCCATTTTGAAGGAGTCTAGTTAGTTTCAAGATTTGAGGGAGAGGATAGGACAAGGTAGTGCACAAGTGAGGGAGATTAGGCAAAAATATTGGAACAACTGGGGGATGATAAGGAAGCTTTCCCTATAAATACCCTTCTCATGGAAATGGAGAAGGGGAGGCTCAAGATTCTCACGTGGGGGTGGAGTTTTGCCGGAAGAGTAAGGAGAGCAGTAGCTAAGAAGAAGAAAAGCAAGAGGGAGGAGCCCCTCATTAGCGACATTATTTAGGTGACGCTCACAGTAAAAGACAAGCCATTGGCCCAAGGTTTCAGAGTTGGTTTGGCCTTGACTTAAATCGAGTTAGTTGGATCTGACCCTTCTTTTCGTGGTTCAAGTATGGTATGGTGTATGTCTCCCTAGCCATAGCCTCCTTCACTACTCTATATCCCCATTTGGATGCTACACCACGACTTTTTTATTTTTCGTTTGGTCAAGTTGAGTCTAGTTGGATATTAGGACCGAGTCCCTTGTGAGTCTTGGTTGCTTATTGTGTGTTTGGAACCCCTCTTCGGCTGTTCTAGCCTTTTGGGACCCATGATGCAGTTCCCAAGGCATTCTGGCTGCCTAGGGTGGAAATCCTAAGCATGTGTGCACTAGGAGCAAAACATGGGTTCCCTATTGCCACCCTTGTCCTCGAACCTGGAACAAAGTCGGGTGCCTTTTCACCCAAACCATACTGTGAGATCCCTCAACTTAGTCCCACATCTAATACCTACTGGGAGAAGATCCTGTTTATAAGTGGGAATGGACTATAGATCTTTAACTTGGGTTAACCATTTGAAAGAAATGACTTAGGCCCATTATGTTGCACTTTGGACTGGGTCGTTACAAGTGGTATCAGAGCAACCTGGTTCTATGTTAGATGGTGGGCTAGACTAGGGATGTTGGCTAGGCTGCCGGTCATGGGCCAGAATGGTCGTGGGCTAGGCTAGCAACGGGCTGGACTAGGGACTTTGGCTAGGTTGTCGGTCACGGGCTAGAAAGGTTGTGGGCTGAGGCTAGCAACGGGCCAAGTATAGGCATTTCGGGGATGAAATTTCCCAAGGTGGTGGATTATGAGATCCCTCAACTTAGTCCCACATCTAATACCTACTAGGAGAAGATCATGTTTATAAGTGAGAATGGACTATAGATCTTTAACTTGGGTTAACTATTTTAAAGAAATGACTAAGACCCATTACGTTGCACTTTGGGCCGGGTCGTTACAAATATCCTATTTTTGGCCAGGCCATGCCTATGATGTCAATGGACAGTGTTGTTTACTCTGGCAGATCAAAGGCCAATACCCATACCCATGCCTTTGTGCTGGCAGTTTTTCCCTTTTCTATAAAAACCCACTTTTCTCCCCCTCTTTTCTCCTTTCCATCTTCCTTTCTCTGACCCTTCTTCACTCCCAGCTTCCTCCTCTTCCTTTCTTGGACTGTCCTAGTCCTTCTCAGCCTCTCCAAGGCAAGCCTTGCCCCATAAGGTCGTAGGTCATAGGGTGGGAAGCCCCAAAAGACCTCCCCTTGGTCCCCCTTAAGGTAAAGGTCTCCCCTTTCTACCCCCTCCTTACTGTTGTGTGCTTCTATTTGTGTATTTTTGTGCATGCTTGTATTTTTTTTGTATTTATATCAAGTAGATCTGTGTGTGTTAGGAGTTAATAAACTTGAAAATTATCTCATTTACATGTGTAGAAAAATAGTTATGCATTTTTTAATATTCTAGTGTTGTCTACTTGCATTGTTTTTGTATAAAATTCATATCTTGTGATTTATATGGCCTTTTTATGTGTTATTATCTTGTTGCACTCACAAGAGATAAATCTACAACTTTCATGTACAACACTTTGTCTGTGATGGTATGTATCATCATGTTGGGGTGCCAAACTTGGTGAAAGATGACAGGTTTCATCCTCCACGTGACTTGACCAAATATTTCCCCAACCTTTACACCCTGACATAAGTTGATGTTGATATTGATGTCCATCTTTTGCATGCTTGTCGATCTTTGTGTGGGCTTACTCCTATAATGTATCATACTAATCTAACCACTTTAAAGGTATGAACAAAACCCTTAATCCTTCGTGTGTTTGCTATGATGTTTGTCAGCATTGTCATGCTCTAAGATTGTTCTCCATGGTGAGCTAATTAAAAGAGGTCAATAAAATCTCTAAAAATATAGATGGACTCAATAATTGTCTACCGGGCACCTTTATGTTTTGGCTTTAATTAAATGTTGTTTGTGTAGTTAGTTTAATTGGTAATCCAGATGGGGCAGGAATGTATGTTGAAACCCTTGTGCTCTAAGATTGTTTCCCTATGACACCATGTTAAAATTTGGCCCAATAGATCTTGCGTTAGGATTTTCCCAAGCCCAATAGGTCCACCTAGCTTCAGAAACAACTCCATTAATGTCTGCACATAGCCCTACCTTTTTACGTGGTCTAGTTTGGAATCTCCAAGCCCATGAACGAAACTTAGGAAAATTGGTGTTTGGCCCAAGAACATAGTTCCAAGCACCTTAGGTGGACTTTAGTGGGCGTTGTTTACCATGTTGGCCCATGGTTCAACACTTGGTAATTTTTATGCCAAACCCTTAGAGTGTCAAGGCTCACTAGTTCAAATGTGATATAATTTGGGCATTTTTACCCCGTCCACAAACTCATTCGGTTAATTTCTAAGTTTGGACTTTTCCACTAAGTGTGCCTCATTTTGCGTGCCAATGTAACTCGATTGTGATTCTAATTTCATCTTCTTGTGAGGTTACATGGGGGTGAGCTCACCGATTTAGAACAAGGATTTTCACTTATCCAGGTCCTTAGGATTCTTTTGCTTTATCTCTATGTAGCTCCTTCAGTGTCAAGTTTTACTAAGTTTTACACGGAGGATAGTGTCGGCGGTGTTTTATAGGATCCCTTATATGCAGAGTTATTTTGCCGAGTTTTTTGCAGTTTAACAAAACTTCAAGGTTGAGAACCCTTGATGGTTTTCGAATGCTAAGCACGAGAAAATATTTTATACAAGCCCAACCTAAGCCTATTATTAGTAAATGAGGGTTTTGTTTTACGTACATGAGAGCATTGTATGGGTAATATGAATTGCATTAGTACTCCTCTAAACCCTAAAGAAGTGTAATCTATGACAGTACTACATAACACAATGCATTCCTGAAATTTGTGACACTAATTTAACAAAGTGTTCCAATGCCATCTGAGTACCATGGTGAGTATTATGTGGTGGATGTGACGGCATAGGCTCTATATGTATGTTTTTCTGAGATTATGTGTCAACCAATTTTATGTAATTTTTCTTACTTATAGCCCTATGAAACTTTTCCGAAGTATGTAAGTTTCTTGTGGGTAACGAAGTACCCATTTGTTAGTCTTGATATATCATTAGTTATCTCGGATTGGTAATCAAATTTACTTGATTAATGATGTGTTTTTTATATGTATGTAGGTGATGCTGCGTTGCGTTCAGTGGCTCAGGCGTGGATTTGAGACACATGTGGTTGGCGGGGGCCCTGTGTTATGTATTTTGTCTTTATTATTGGGCATGTTCCATGAACTTATGTACCATGTATTATTCTAGATTGGGTGCTTACTTTGCCACAATTCATCACCATCAAGTAATAAGATACCCAATCCACATTACTGGAAGTAAGTATAAGAACCAGATCATATATCCATATTTTTTAAGAACTCAACATCTTAGTGCATTGGGGGTGGGTCCTTCATGTAGATCGGAGTGATCATTACATATGAAAGTCACCTTTTTAGTCACAGGGGAGGTGGTGCATCTTTTGTGGCTCAAAGCACTCATTTAGGAGCTCTTAAGTTTAAAATCTTTCGTATGTTAATATGATCAGTGAATATTGTATGAAAATTTTGTAAGGTGTCTATCATAAGCCTACTTGAGGGTTAAGATCCGCTTTTGCAGGCTTGTACGAAGAAGTCTAGTGAACAACTTTCTAAATTATAGCATCAAGATTTAGTTTTCTCTTTGGACCACATTGGTGTGTCACAAATTGGTATCAAAGCCTACTTTTTGGACTATTAGGGCGGCTTAATTTAAGGAAATGTGGTGTATGTGAGCAAGTTGTATGATATGATGTGCTTGGTATGGTGTTATGTGTTATGTGTTGTATGTGTTATGTTATGGCTAATACCCCCCACTCATGAGCTAATCCATTGGCTAGTGGTAGGATTTAACTTTATTCATACCAGCTAGCCGGCAAGTATGTTCGTTTGTGTGTGCTTTTGCCTTTCATCCATTGCTAACTTCCTTTGTTTATTTAGACTGGTAGTTTGTGAGATCAATCGTTTGGCTGTTCGTGATTGTTGGGGTAGAAACTCATTATGGCACAGACCCTCACTAGTGCCGGCAGGTGTCAGGTGGTCCCCATCACCCGCAAGTGTCAGGTGGTCCCCAAAATGAACTGATTAGGATCTTGAGTGAGGAGCAGTAGGCACTTTGTGATGAGCAACTGTGAGCCAGAGAGGATTGGCAGCAATCTAGGGAGGACATAACCTGGTTGTTGGATAATGGCTATAGTGGTGGTAGATTAGAGAAGAGGCCAGCAAAGGAGGATACTCCTGTTGCGACTTCTAAGCAGAAGCATGTACCACCACTGCCATCGCCGCCAATGTAGTTTCCCAACATTCCCATATCACCACCGGCATTCAGTGTTTTTGAGATGCCATGGGGAGTGCCGCTCCCCTCGTAGAAAGGCATGGGTAGGTAGAGACAGCTAGGCTGAGGTAGTATGTGGTCGGAGAGAGCTTAGGTAGTCATGGCCAGAAGCTGTAGCAATCAAGAGAGCATTGGGGTGTCGACCATTTTCTTAAAAGCGGTGGACAGCTGTTCTATGGGGGTATAGATCCAGAGGTAGCTATAGAGTGGATAGACATAGCTCGTGGAGTATTGATGCATATGGGTTATCCACTTGATCTCTAGGTACATGTGGCCACTAGGGCCATGCAGCGGTTGGCAAGATTTGGTGGGTGTCTACTCATGCCACATGCATAGAGACCAATCGATTGGAGCAAATCACGTGGAATGAGTTTCGAGATGAATTCCACTCTTAGTATTTTTCACCCACAGTGAGGAGCCAAGAGGTAGATTGAGGGCATGTTCGTGGCAGAGTATTAGACCCGATTTCTTACCATGGAGAGGTTTGCTCCTAACATGTTTGCTTACCATGAAGCGGGTTGCCCAATTTTTGTTTAGCTTGTGCATCAGCCTCAGATCTGTTGTAGTCACTTTCTCATGTTTGACACTAGTTGATGCTGTGATGAGGGTGCAACACCCCAATTTTGGTTTACCTAAGAACTGAATCAGAAATATTACGATCGAGTTAAGTCATGTTTAAAGCTGTCGGTCAGTACGACTCGATCGATGAAATTGATCAAAACAACTATCTTGGTGTCATGAGAATGGAAGACATTATTAAGTAGGCATTAAATCACATCAAATATAAGTAAAAGTAAGAAAAGAAATAAATGTGTTGAGCTAAAGTGTGTGTAGCATTTATCTTTCCTTCCATCAAAGTCGACTCAGGATTTGCAAGACCTATATATATTGTATGAAAACAGTCAGTAACGAGTGTTACTGGTCCGAAAAATAACTAATACAAACTGGTAAATAGGTATTCCATTACTCACGAAAACTTATGAAACTTCCAGATTGCCTCACACTAGGAGGTAAGCAAACATACTTAGGCAATTGCTAGCTCGCATGCACGGCTCATAATCATATTCATACATACATACAGTGCTTACACTGTCACACCTTCCATATCACCCGCCACAGTACTCGAGTGGCAAAAGAAACAGTTAAGTTAGTGCCACATATTCCAGAAATATGCTACATTACGCAGTACCATCATACACCTCACTACCTCATGGTCTGAAGGAGTACTAGTGTGATTCAAATATATCTCTATACCGCTCACTCTCTTATGCGTGAAATTTATAAAAATGCATGTACTTATGTAATAGGCTTAGGAAAGAGGCTTATATCATAAATTTCTGGAGCTTAAGTTCAAAAACCAACAATGGATCTCATCCTTGTAGTTTTATTAAACATGCTCAGAAAGCACAGTTAAATGGCCTGACATCAAAGGGATGCAATAAAACGCACTGATGCCATCCTACATATAAAACACAATTAAACTTGGCACACAATGAGTCAAGTAGCGAGGGAGAGTCCTACGGACCTGTGGTCCAAGCTCCAAGTGTATCTGCACATCTACGGTGAGCTCGGACTTCGAAACCTACATTGGAACCATTACTAAGTAAAATGCTAACATTCCTATATGATGCATGCTCGTGGCGTGTGCTTATATCATCGATACATCCTAATAAAAAGACTATACTAAATAAACATACCACTAAACACACAACAAGTAAATCGAGATATAATAAAGAGAATAACTAATAAAAATAATAAATAAATAAATAAATACATACAATCATGAATAAATAGATAATAAATATATAAAAACAATCAATCCTCTAATCATAAAATAATAATATCGTATACTATATACATAAATGGCTAAACACGACTAAATATTATATATACCTGTGTTAGTAATCATATAAAAAATTAAATAAATAAATACACAATCATTTTATAAATAATTAATTAATTATTTAATTTTATTAAATAATAATAATATCATAGTCATCATTACAGAATACGTAATTAAATACAATTAAATAATAACATACACCCAAACGAACGAATGAATAAATAAATAAATAAATAAATGTAATTTAGTAAATATAAAAAGACTAATATTTACAAGTAAATATAATATTAATAATAACAAATAATAATGTAAACAATTATCATATATGATAAACATATAAATAAAAATAAATAAATAATAATGAATAAATAAATAAATAAATTAATTAATTAAAACAATAAATAAGGAAAATCATCAAAATATCCAATCATGCTAAGTCATGTGAATATGCTTCTAAACTAATATAGAAGTTCTCAACTTACAGAAAACAGTGCGAGAACCGATGAAAATGGTACGAAAATGAGATGAACTAAAGTGATCCGAATCGAACTAGACCAAACACAAGCTGAACCAACTCATACTATGTTAACTAAAAATTGGGCTGGGTTGACTGAGCGGACATGAACTGGACATAAACTCAGGCTCGGACTGACGGACTCAAACTTGGCTAGGCGGATGCAGTGATAGGAAAATGGATGCAGTCGCGAGTAGGCGGGCCATGAATTGGGCAAACGGGCTGGATGGGCGGCCTTTGCCTGTCACTGGAAAATGCTGATGGTGGCATAGTTGGAGTCATCGCCGATCAGGATTAGAAGGTGGCGTCAAGGTGAAGGTGGTGACGACTGGCAGATTCCGGCCACTAGCTGGCCAAAAAATAGCAAGCAAGGGGCAGATCGCCTCCAAGTGCGGCAACATCGGTGGTCACCATCGCGGCCATGACGGTCATTGTGGGTTGTCTCAAAATGAATATCTCAACAAATAGAAGCTGTCGGGGTGGTTGGATTGGCCGGTGGTGGCTTTTCGGCGCCGGAATATAGCCCAAATTGTGGCGGAGGCAACAGAGATCGGCTCCAAGAACTCCCTCACCGGCGGCAACTACATTGGGGCCGATGGTCCGGAGAGGTACGAGCGGTCATGGGGGTGTTGATTTGGTGGCCGGGGACAAGGTGGAGAGTCGCCAGTGGCATACTGAAGTGGTCGCGGCGTAATAGTTGAAAAATTCAAAATTGTGGAAACTCTAGAAATCAGTGGGTGTAGATAAAGTTGAATGGACGGCTCAGATCTTGCCATGTGGCATGATCGAGACGTCAGACAACTCATGGCCTAGTGAGGCCCACCTATGGTGTAACGACCCACCATTTTTGACGATATTGTGGGCCTAGCTGGCCAGGTGTTACTCACAATTAAGTAAATATGACTAACATTTTTTATTTAACAAAAACATATATAAAGATCCCACAGTCTTGGACCGTTTCCCAGCAGCCACACTTATTTCTCAATTAAATAAAAAAAGGAGTCCTCATATTTATTTTGCTCCATACTCTGGATGTCAATCTCCTAATCTCGTATTTGCATACCTGCGGAGGCAATTCCGCGTTAGTGATTACAACACTAAGTAGTATAATAGATAAAACAAGACAAGTACATTCCACTATTTCCTTATGTTTATTTTAATATGCGGTGGAGCGATTCCGCTATACTCCAAAACAATGCGGAGGAGGTATCCGCTGTGATCCGCACACCCCGGCCGTAGCCTCTTTTGTGGGGAGGCTACCACTACTGTCTCCAGTGCCAGTGCCTCGCACACCCCGGCCGTAGCCTTTTTGTGGGGTAGCTATCACTGCACTCGGGTGATTGCTATGCCCGTTTGTGGGGAAGCTCTCACTACCAATTCTAGTGCCAGTGCCTCGCACACCCCGGCCGTAGCCTTTTTATGGGGAGGCTATCACTGCACTCCAGTGCCAATGCCTTGCACACCCCGGCCGTAGCCTTTTTGTGGGGCGGCTATCACTGCACTCAGGTGATTGCTATGCCCCGTTTGTGGGGAAGCTCTCACTACCAATTCTAGTGCCAGTGCCTCACACATCCCGGCCGTAGCCTTTTTATGGGGCGGCTATCACTGCACTCCAGTGCCAGTGCCTCACACACCCCGGCCGTAGCCTTTTTATGGGGCGGCTATCACTGCACTCCAGTGCGATGGAGGAATCGTTGTGCCTCACTCACCCCGGCCGTAGCCTTTTTATGGGGTGGCTATCACTACTCCAAAACAATGTCGATGCATTACAAAATTCACGTACATAACACGACCCAGTGTCGGACTGAGTCAATTCATTGACCCCGGTAGCACTCGGTGCATGGTAGTCGAATCTGGGCTCAGGCCGACCTAGGCTACCAACAAGGAAAGTATGATGTTCTATCTATTATACGTACCTGATTTGTGATTACGTCTGACTATGACCCGTGAACCCTAATACAGTAATGGGGAGGTCGCCTGGGACGGAGATGAGGGATGAAATACTCCCTCCTCCTGCATATATATACACTTCAACCATTCCCTCCATTAAATTCTCATACCCCATCATCCATTGGTATTTCCTAGGTTCAACGACCCCTTCATTAAATTCTCACACCCCATCATCCATTGGTATTTCCTAAGTTCAACGACCCCTTCATTAAATTCTCACACCCCATCATCCATTGGTATTTCCTAGGTTCAACGACCCCTTCTCCTTTTATAAAGAATAAATGACGGCTAGGGTTTGTGGAAGCACCCTTTCACCATAATTCCTTTAACCGCGTAATTGGGTAATTAACACGGTTCACTTAACCTTTTCACTCAACCTCTTAAATGGTATGGTTCACTTTACTAGTTTAAACGGTTAAATGGTATGGTTTACTTAACCGGGTAAAAATACTTAACCGGTTAACTAATACTTTCCACTTGACCGGGTAATTAATAATTAACCGGGTAGCGGGTAAATAATTTAAACAAATTCATGGATACCAACGTTCGATCCCACCGCGTCGAATATATATATATATATATATATATATATATTCCGGGTCTTTACATATGGGTGCATGCACTATAGATATGGATGGAAAGTTCGAATTGAGACTGTCCAAACTCAAAACTGACTCGAGTTCTTAAATTGACTCTATGGGCGGGAATCCAGGCAAGAAGGGTAAATGGTCCTCGAAACCCTAAATGCAATCGAGTTGGGCCCATGGGGCACAATCCAATGGTCCAAAATCCTCTGAGGCATGCAATGAGATATGCAAAAAATCTCAAATGGATACTAAATGATGAAATGACCTAGATTTAGGCCTAAAATTCTTGCTAACATATACAAACAAATCTGTATACCTCAGTATACACTGATAACTCATGATCTTTTCATAATCTGAAAACTACTCTGGATCAAGCTCACTCGAACTGACTTGAGATTGCTCGAATTGAATAAACTTAAAATCGGGTAAAACCCTAACCCGAAAATGGTATTTTACAGAGGAGTGCGAATATGCTCACTAGTCCCATCACTAGGAGAGGGGCACCAGTTAGTCTAGTATGCAGGGACAGAGGCACAAGGGAAAGAACTACCAGGGCCTCAATAGGAGAGATGGAGGACTGATGGTGGAGTGGAGGTGTTCATTGCTGAGGGACCACAGAGGTTTCCTCAGTAGACATTGTAGTTTTCGGGACAGGGGTAGGTGGTAGTGATTACCAAGAGTGTCTGACTTGTCCGTAGTACTTGAGGTAACATCCAGGTTCATATCAAAAGGCTATAGGGGCTTGCTTCACCTGTGTAGAGATGGGCATCGTGCAGCCACGTGCCTGAGATAGCCATAAGAGGAGCTGTATTAGTAGCCTCAGCATTTTCAGCCCCATTAGTACAAACAACAACCTCACAATACCGACCCCAACAACAGTAGAAATAGAGAGGAGGTGGTCTAGGATGCAACAGTGATCACATGTAACTTACTTACCTATACTACTCTACTTTTGTAATGTTTGATTTTGGTAGCACATATACTTTCATAGCAAAGACATTCATTGATATGATTGGTGTGTCTATAGAGGATCTAGGCTATGATTTTGTTGTGTAAGAACCCTACTAGAGCGGTTCTCACCACAGGATGTGCTTATCCAACAACACATCTTGTTGACTGATTTTACAGTGTTGCCAATGAGGGAGTTTGATGCTATATTAGGCATGGATTGGATGACACAATACCATGCTTTGATAGACTACTAGAAGAAGAAGGTCAAACTCAAACTGAAATGGAATGTCCAGATTGCATTCTAGGGCGAAGGCAGAGATAGAGGTAGATATTTGTTCTCATTTCAACGAGCACAATGATTGATTAAGTGGGTTGTGAGGTCTTCCTTGCCACAGTGGTAGCTTTAGCTGAACAGTCAGCATTAGTGCTAGCATAGAATCCAGTGGTAGCCATTGATTTGATTTTACGTACCATGCTTATCTTTAGGGAGCTATAACGGATGGCACCACTTGAGCTTTAGGAGCTCAAGAAACAAATACAGGAGCTATTGGAGTAGGGTTTCATTAGGCCAAGTGACTCACCATGGGGCCCTCTAGTCCTCTTTGTCATGAAGAAGGACTACAGCTTGGGTTGTCCATTGACTACAAAATGCTTAACCAGGTGATGTTGAAGAACCGTTATCCCCTCTCATGGATAGTTGAATTGTTTGATTACGAGATGCAGTGTATTCAAAGATAGATCTCTGATCTAGCTACCATCAATTGAGGATACGAGATGAGGATGTACCGAAAATAGCTCTCAGGATCTAGTACAGACATTATGAGTTTTTAGTCATACTTTTGGGATGACTAACACACCTGCTACATTTATGGATCTCATGAACCGGGTGTTTCAGTTGTAGTTCGATCAGTTCGTGATTGTGTTCATTGATCACATTCTGATCCATTCGAGGTCTAGAGAGGAGCATAAGATGCACTAGAGGATTGTTTTGTAGACTCTACAGAAGCACCACTGTATACAAAACTCTCCAAGTGTGAGTTTTGGTTGTCGGAGGTGGAAAAATATTGTATCAATAGCTGGAGTCATGGTGAATCCAGGCAAGATTGTGGTAGTTCTTAGATGGGTGCATCCTATCACAACCATAGAGATGTAGAGTTACTAGGGAATGGCCAAATATTATAGGAGGTTCATTCAAGCTTTCGCTTCCATGGCAGCTCCTCTCACATGACTGAAAAGGAAGGAGGAGCACTTCGTGGGCCCGATGTGAGGAGTTTTCAAACTCTAATGTAGAGACTCACTACAACTCTAGTGCTTAACCGACAAGATGGCCAAGAGGATTTTGTTGTATAGAGTGGTGTGTCTTGCATTGGACTTAGCTATGTTCTAATGTAGAAAGGCAGAGTGATTTTATATACGTTTGGACAGCTAAAAGTCCATAAGCAAAACTATCTGACACATGACTTGGAGCTTGCAGTAGTCATGTTTGACTTGCGGATATGGAGACATTATCTATATAGAGTGTCATTCCAGTTCTTCATTGATCACAATAGCTTGAAGTACATCTTCATGCAAAAGGATTTGAATAGTAGATAACACAAATGGCTAGAATTCCTTATAGATTATAACATAGACATCACCTACCAACCCAACAAGGAGAATATTGTGGAAGATGTCCTGAAGAGGAGGCCAAATGCATCTGGAGCAAGATTGGCAGCTATGGGTATCCAATATGAGGACCAGAGAGATGATGTAGAAGACTGACACCATGTGGTAGTGTTGGCGACGCTCACTATTAGTCCTATAACACCCCAAATCTGGCTCACACTCCGTCCAGGCTGGCTCATCCTACTCATGATCATCACCTACATATATTATAAAAACAAGTCATTAAAGAGTGTTACTAGTCTAAAAATATAACTAATATCAAACAGGCTATGAGAGCTAACTCTCATATGAAAGAAAATATCCATGTATTTCACCAGAACTCTATGCAGGGCACTTAACAAGGAGCCACAGAGTTGCAGACCTGATAACGTCCCGAGCTGACTGGTCTACTGATGCCTCTCTTGGCATTTTCTCATTTCATTTTCCTGATCCTTTGGGACTACTAGTATATCCTAAGCCCTCTCATTTCCTCCATAATTCTTCTGGTCTTGAGCAGAAAGACCGAGTACTCTCAAGTAGTAGCCTTTAGTACCCTTTGAACCACGAATCCGGACATGTGTTAAGTGTTTAAAGTATACAATATTTACCCATATTTTTAATATGATTTGTACTTCCCGGGTATAAACATTATTAATTAGGTGATACTTCTCGTTTTATTATAGTTAATTAATATTTTATAAGATATGCTTAATTTTGGAGTTTTAATGAAGAAAAAGATGAAACAAATTAAGCTTTGGAATTGAAAGGTCATGGCCACCCAATGGCTACAATTTATGGTGTTAACAAAGTTCGATAAAGATGGATGTACATTGTTTTGGCTGCATTTGAGTATGTCGAGGAGTTGAAAATTTGAATAGAGATCGTAATTAATTAGACTACATCGATTTGTGAACACCCTCTTTAAATTTATGTATCTAATGGCCATTTCATCTTCTATATAAAGGAGTGGTCATTTGTTGTTTGAAATATCTCAACTTTTAGCTTAGAAGTAGTTTTCGTTTTTGTAACTCTTTTTTCATAGTGAGAAATAATTTCTTTTTTATAATGCTTTCTATTTTTATTATGGAGTAATCGTGTATGTTATTCTAGAGAAGAATAGAACTTAACATGATTTAATTGAAGCCATTTCAACCTCTTACTCTTTTATTCAATTGGATTGTTTGAATTATCATGTTCTTAATACTAAGAATAGATTGATCGCCTATTTCTTAGATTATGAGGTTTAATTAAATTTTGGGAGAAATTAATTAGATTAGTCATTGATAATTCATCATACGATGAGTCTTTTGACTTGTTTATCATTGTGGTCAGGAGATACACAACACCGTATATGATTGTAAGGCAAATCTTAATGTGTTACTTTATTGATTAATCAATTATCACCATGAGGTAGAAATTGAGGCAAAATAATGGAAGCAGGAATGTGAGATCCTCAACTTAGTCCCACATCTAATACCTACTAGGAGAAGATCCTGTTTATAAGTGGGAATGGACTATAGATCTTTAACTTTCGGGGTACCCATTTTAAAGAAATGACTTGGCCCATTACGTTGCACTTTGGGCTGGGTCGTTACAAATGGTATCAGAGCCGACCTGGTTCCGTGTTAGATGGTGGGATGGACTAGGGACGTTGGCTAGGCTGCCGGTCATGGGCCGTGGGCTGGGGTTAGCAACGGGCCAAGACTAGAAACGTTGGCTAGGCTGCCTGTCACGGGCCAAAAGAACGTGGGTTGGGGCTACCAACGGGCCAAGAATAGGCATTTCGGGGACGAAATTTCCTATGGTGGGTGGATTGTGAGATCCCTCAACTTAGTCCCACATCTAATACCTACTGGGAGAAGATCCTGTTTATAAGTGGGAATGGACTATAGATATTTAACTTCCGGGGTACCCATTTTAAAGAAATGACTTAGCCCATTACGTTGCACTTGGGCTGGGTCATTACAATGAAGGAGCGGGAGCCACCATGTCATATAATTATCCTAGATCGACAATCCAAGGGAATAAAGGATAAGAGTAAGATTTGATGAAGATTAAATTTATGTTAAGGGAAATTCGACTCTAGAACTAGTTTTATCATTTTAACTTCTCCTTTTATTGAAAGTTATTACTTAGATTTAGTTAAGTTAATTATTTTTGTTTTTCTCTTAATTTTATTTTCTTTAATTAATTTAAGGAAATTAATCTCTCAAAATTTATCATTGTATTACTTGTTTCGACCGTGTATACTTGTATGTCATTGAAATTATTCGAACAACATGCGCTGTCCTAAATAGTACCCATAAACCTGTACGTTTCTTTAGGTGTGAGGAGCTCAAAACGTGAGTTGTCAGGATCCCTCGGGATTGGAATAGCCTGCTCACTAATCCATAGCCAACTTTGACTAGCACGTGCACCTGCTCATGGTACATGTGAGTCCATTTTCCCATATCTCATCTCACTAAAAACTCGATAAAATTATATATTGGTCTGGGAAGGGATTTATATAATAGGCCCGAATGCAACTTGTGGTGGATCTTGTTTTTGAATACATACTTAAGGGATCACATCCTCGAGGGTTATTACTATGGAAGATCAATTGACAAAATGACCCGGGTTAAGTGGGATTCGATAAAATGCCACTTAACTCGTCCTGCAACTATTAACACAATACATAATAGAATAGAGCATAAAACAGGTGAATAGTCCTAAGGGACCTGGTAGAAGCTCTGAGCACGTCCTCGCGCTTAGGCGGCAAGCTCCTACTTCGTAACTACACATCAAGATTAAATACTAACACCAAGTATAATGCATGAATGTTACACTCCTCATCAATCCATACAAGACAACATTTATTTACATGCATTTAAATTCAAAATCTAATTCATTATCATCATCTGTTTATGTGCATTGAAATTTAAATCAACACCTATTTACAATAACACCAAAATCATAAAACAATCAAATAAAATCGGATAAATTTCTATACCTAATCATCAGTCATGCGACAATGGCGACAAGGTTGTGGCCGGCTCGAGTGAGGATCATGGGGAAGAGGGTAGGGATAAAAAGTAGAAGGAAGTTGGGTGAGGAGGATGGCAGTGTCTGTATGGTGATAGTGTTGGGAGTGTGAAATAAATAAACGTCAGGGGGAAGAAAATGAGTGGTTGGGGAGAAAAATGAGTGGTCGGGGAGAAAAACGAGTGGTCAGTGAGAAAAAAGAATGGTCAGTGAGAAAAGTGAATGGTCGTTGAGAAAATCGAATGGTCAGTGTGAAAAACGAATGGTCGTCTCGTAATTAAAACTTAACTTGACTCCAATTTTAGAAAAATAATACTAACTCATAATAATTCTAAAAAATCCAGAAAATTAGGGAAAAATCTCATAAAACATAATACACACAATATTATAATGACATGCTCTATAACTAATAACCTCCCCAAACTGCCCGTAACGCGTCTTAATACGTTATTCGGCCTAAAAATAATTCTACGATCTAATTAAAATAAATAAAGAAAAATTTTGTGTATTCTCATATATTCTAATAATGCATTCTACTGCTATCTTACTGACGTTATCATTATATACTTGGGTACACATGACTTTCATGGTTCATAACATAAGACTGGCCTCGACTAGGTACATGTGTTCTGAAATTGACCCGATTGAAAATAATGGTCGAACCAACTGTTTCAGACTATAAAACTCTAACTCAAATCACAGGTTTTACAAGTTTGACCATAGCAAATTGTGTCAGTTAGGCACGAGTAGATCATAAATAACCTGAGTAGTGGTTTGATATGGGACTAATTTTGGATTGCTCCAAGATGCAGATCATCTATACAGGATGAGAGGATGACTGCATGTTCCAAATTTGCCCATTCATCTAAGATTGTGTGATGACAACAATCATGAGGCCCACTACTTGAGGTTTACGATGCATCTAGACTCAGTGAAGATGTATCACGGCTCGTGCAGATCTTGTTAGTGGCCAAGGCTGAAGAAAGTTGTCCTCAACACTGTGTCATGATGTCTTGTCTATCAGTAGGTCAAGATTGAGCACCAGAAACAAGGAGGTTTGTTGTTGTCATTACCATCACCAAAGTGGAAGGGCGATTGCATTATTGTTATTTTGTGACACATTCCCCCCTTCCAGATGTCGGATGGATGCCGTGTGGGTTATAGTCAATAAGTTGACAAAATTAGAGCACTTTATCCCGATTCGTATGACCTATTCAGTATTGATGTTGGCCTGGTTGTACTAAGACTAAATTGTCAGGCTCTAGGTAGTTCCCTAGAAGATTGTGTCAAATAGGGATCCCAAATTCACCTCTTCCTTCTAGAGATTTTTCGAGAGAGAGCTAGGTACAAATACTAGGTTGAGCATAGCCTATCATCCTGATATCCACTGCCACCCTGAGAGAATGATATAGATCCTAGAGGACTTGCTTTGGTCATGTTTGAAGGACTTTGGTGGATCTTGGGAAGCACATCTACCCTTGGTGGAATTCGTGTACAACAATAGTTACCAGGTTAGTTTCGAAATGACACTTTTAAGGCATTGTATGATAGGCCATGCAGATCGCCAACATATTGGTTGAAGGCAGTGAGCAGATGATAGTTAGGCAAGAGTTGCTTCAGGACACCCAGAGGATGGATTTGACAAAAACTATCGGCCACTCAGGATAGGCAAAGGGCATATGCAAATTAGCAGCACAGGGACATCAGCTTTGCCTCGAAGGATCTTGTCTTTCTGAAAGTCTCATCAACCAAAGGAGGTGTGCACTTTGGAAGGTGGGGCAAGTCGAGTCCACTGTATGTTGGCCGTTTGAGATGCTTCGACGAGTTGAAGAGGTAG
This sequence comes from Piper betle, assembly GCA_033002965.1. Taxonomy (NCBI): domain Eukaryota; kingdom Viridiplantae; phylum Streptophyta; class Magnoliopsida; order Piperales; family Piperaceae; genus Piper; species Piper betle. The sequence continues at coordinate 49,395 of JAURVB010012430.1, forward strand.
CTTATGAGCTTGCACTTCTACCCAGTCTGTTATTCATACATCTAGTGCTCCATGTTTCCATGCTGAAGAAGTAAATGTTGGATAGATCTCACACACTACAGAATGTGGAGCATGATGTCTGACCTGACTTATCCTAAGAGGAGGAGGCTATGTGGGTTCTTGACTAATTTGCGAAGACTCTCTGTTAGGAAGGTGGTACATCTCGTGAAGTTGCTCTTGTCATGACAGTGAGTTGAGGAGGCCTTCTAGGGCGTGAGGACTAGATATGATAGCACTTCCCCAGACTCTTTCCTGTAGAGGACGACTGCACGAGTTATTAGCACACCCCCTGCCTTTTTTTCTAGTTATGTGCTATTGTTTAAGTCTTGTTTATGGGCCGTTTTGCTGCATATGTAAGCCCTTATGAAAATTCTGGAATGGAATATACCAAAAGGGGAAGTTGTAAAACCCAGGCCATTCGCTCAAAGGTTTTTTAAGTCTGTTCAGTCTTAAACCAGATTAGATAATTTGAGTTAGGTTATTCTTAGCATAGTTTAAGTATGGTATGGTGTATGTCTGCCCGGCCATAGCCTCCTTCAATGCTCGGTATGGCTGTTTGGACATTACGTGCTTGCCTGTTCATTTTTGGTTTGATCAAGTTGAGTCTAGTTAGATATTAAGACCAAGGCACTCGTGAGTCTTGGTTGCTTGTTGTCTATTTGGAACCACTTTTTGGTTAGTCCTAGCCCCTGTGGGAGCTACGAAGAGATTTTCGAAAGCATCCACACTATCTAGGGTGCAAACGCTAAGCTTGAAAGCATAGAAACCAAACCAACGATGCTCTGCTTGCGCCCTTGCACTGGGACCTCTGTTATTAGTCTTTTTGTTCTACCACAAAGGTGCCAGTAGGGCACCCATGCCACCAGACCATACCCCATTTTCGGCCAGGCCATGCCTAAGATGTTAGCGAACCATGTCGTTTCATTCGACTGATGAGAGGCCAGCACCCTTGCGCTTTGCCAGCGCCTTTGTAGCTGGTGGTTTTTCTCTATTCGATAAAAACCCACCTTCTCCCCATCTTTCCACTTTTCCACCTTCCTTGCTCCAACCCTCCTTCACTGCCAGCATCCTCCTCCTTTCTTAGCCACTTCTAGCCCTCCTCAGCCTCTCCAAGCCCAGCCTTGCCACCTAGGATCATAGGTCTTGGGCTAGGAAGCCCCAAGAGAGCTCCCTTAGTCCCCCTTGATGTAAAAGCTTCACCTTTCTACCACTCCTTGCTGTTGTGTGCTTCTTTTTGTATGTTTTTGTTCATGCTTGCATTTTATTTATAATGTTTTCATGTAGATCTGTATGTTAGGATTTAGTAGACTTTATAATCATCTCTTTTAAATGTGTAGAAAAATAGTTATGCATTTTTGAATGTTTTGGAGTTGTCAACTTGCACTTTTCCTACGTAAGATTCATATCTCAGGATTTATATGGCCTTTTTTGCATGATATTTGCCTTATTGTACTCACATGAGATAGATCTACAAACTTTTTCTATTATGGTATGTATGATCATGTAGGGGTGCCATCTTGGCAAAAGATCACATCTATCACGGTCCCCATGACCTGGTCGCCTAGTTCCTCAATTTTTACATTCTAATGTAAGTTGTTATTGATGTCCATGTTTTGCATGCTTGTAGATTTTTGTGTGATCTTACTCCTATAAATTTATCACACTGCGCTAATCATTATAAGGGCATGAACAAAATCCCTAATCCTTGGTATGTTTGTCACGATGTTTGTGTTCCTTGCCATGCTTTGAGATTGTGCTCCATGATGAACTAATTAAAAATAATCAATAAAATTTGTAAAACTTATGGATGCACTCACTAATTGTTTACTCGAAACATGTATGTTTTGGCTTTAACTAAAAATCATTTTGCTAGTTTGTTTAATTCATTTTCTAGGTGTGCAGGAACACAAGAGTGAACAATTTGGTGATGAATATAAAATATAAAACCCTAGTCAAATGGTGATGAAATTTCATTAAATTTCCCACACACCTTAGATTATGTCACTATAATACCATATTAAAATTTGGGAGTCTTTGGCCAATTAGATCTTCGGTTAGAATTTTCCGAAGCCAAATGTCCACCTAGCTCTACAAATGACTTAACCAATGTCTACCCTTCTTGTGCCCAGTTAGGTCCAATCACAAGGTGTTGAATAACCCTACCTTTTTATCCGGTCTCATTTGGAGTCTCTAAGGCCATGAACGAGACTTAGGCAGACCTTAGTGGCCTAGGAATACAGCTCCTACCACCTTAGGCATACCTTAGTGGGCCTTGTTTACCAAGTTGGCTCGTGGGCTTGCACTTGATAATTTTTATGCCAAACTCTCAGTGTTAAGGGTCACTGGTCGTAATTTCATCCCATTTGGACATTTCTTGGCCAGTCAAAAAACTCGTTTAGTTAAGTCTATTCAATAAAACCCTACGTTTCAACTTTTTTACTAAGTATACAGGAAACCTAAACCCTAATTAAGGTTACTAAATTAGATTTAACACTCCAATAGTGAGATAATTAAGTTAAATAAACTTTTTGAGTTGTGCATGTGTGGAGTAATTGACTCATTTTGCATGCCAATGTGATCCAATCGTGATTTGGATTTCATCATCTTGTTTGTTACACGGGGTGAGCTCACCGATTTAGGACAAAGAGTTTCTCTCATCCAGGTTAATAGGACTTTTCTACTTCATCTCCAGTTGGCTCCTTAAGTATCGAGTTTACAAAGTTTTATACATAGGACAACATTGGTGGCATTTTATCAGATCCTTCTAATGCATAACTTATTTAGTTGAGCTTTTAGTAGTTTAACAAAATATTAAGATTGAGATCCCTTGATGGTTTTCGAAAGTTAAGTTCCAACAAATATATTATACAAGCCCTACCTAAGCCTATTATAAGTATATGAGGGTTTTATTTTATGAACATGAGAGCATTGTATGGGTAATATGAATTACACTTGTACTCCTTTAAACCCTAAAGTAGTGCAATGTGTGAGTGTACTGCGAAACGCAACACATTTCCGAAATTTGTGGCTCTAACTTAAGAAACTATTTCAATGCCATCTAAGTACTATGTCGAGTGATATATGGAGGTGAGGGCATGAGTTGTGTACATAAAAATGTTTTGCAGAGATTATGTGCGTCGTCGCCGATTTTCGACGACGCGAGGTATAATTTATTTTAACTTAATCAATTAAAAGTATTGATTATTAGAATTTGCATGCTATGATTGATGAATTGTGCATTGTAATGGCATGAGTTGTGTACATAAAAATGTTTTGCGAGAGATTATGTGCTAGCCTATGTTATATAATTCTTATTGCTTACAGTTGTATGAAGTTTTTCTAAAGTTTGTAAGTTTCCCATAGGTAACAGAGTACCCATTTGCTAGTCTTTACATATCATTAGTTGTCTTGGACAAGTAATCGAATTTATTTGATTACTGATGTGTTTCTATATGTATGTTGGTGAGGCTCTGTGGCGTTGGCTAGCTTATGTAAGCAGATCTATGGCTCATGGTGCTGACAGCGGCCATGTGTTATGTATTTTGTATTACATATTTGGTATGTATTATTGGGGTTGTACCATGTATGATTTTGAATTTGGTGTATTCCATAGTTGGTTTGTGTGCGTGTGCTTTTGTATTATTATTACAATTGTCATACACGAATTTTAACTTTGGGACAAAGACTAACAATTGTCTGTAAGGTTTGCGAGCCTTAAAATCCTAGAACATGACAAACAACAATTTAAGATACACGAAACTTATTTGGTTGTGCCTGTGTGTGAGTGTAAGAGAAACATGGATTGAAGAAGCTTATAATTTATATATTGTGAAGAGTTCACATCAACACTGAGTATTAGGGTATGATGCCCTAGCATGCGATGATGCTTCTACGTTTTAATTTTTATCTATTACAAGGTATTTACTTAACCGCAATTCAACAACATCAAATAATAAGAAACCTAATCTAAATCACTCAAACTAAGTATAAGAAATAAATTTTGCATCTGTATCATTCAAGAACTTAAACTCTTAGTTGCATTGAGAATGTTGCTTTTGTGTAGGTTAGAGTAATCACTATAAATAAAAATCACCTTCTTAGGTCAATGGGAGGTGCCGCTGCTTATGTGGGTAAGAGTATTTATTTAAGAGTACTTAAATTTAAGATCTTTTATATGTTAGTATGAATACTATGCATTATATAAAAAATTATAAGATGTTCGTCTTAATTCTCTTTGAAAGTTAAGAACTTCGGTAATATCCACGCAATAGTCATGAACTTTTTTTGATTTACAACATCGAATTCCGTCCGCTCGTTAGGCCGACGTTGAGATAGCGGAGAAGAGGTGGCATTTGCAAGTATTGGCACGTGATATGATAGCAACTTCGGGGTTCGCTACCGACTGATCAGGACCGCTGCTTACCAAAGCTGGAGATAGAAATCATAGTCCTCACTTCACTCTGTCGGCCTGTGCCTTGCTACCCAACCAGAAAAACTTTGCCATCGTTGGAGGGGAAGGTAGTAGTCATGGCCAGAGTAGGAAAGAGTAGAAAACGGATCACCTTTCAAAGCCTTTCTCGGCTGATCTGAAGAGCTTACAAGAATCCAACCGCTGCTGGTCAACTCCCCGCATAGCCGACACTCAATCCTAGCCGAGCTCTGTCGCTGTCCACCCTCCGGCTAGTTGGTAAGAGCCGCCAAAGTCCTAGTGATAAGCATTAGTGCCGAAAGATTTACAGCGAGCTTCCTTCCCGAAGCCACCCAATCCGGCCACCGGACCACTGTGGGTGTCCTCCTCTCCGCTAGCCTCGCCGATCTAAGTGGTCGATACCAACTCCGACCTTCGTCATCGGAAATGCCATCGCCGTTGCCTCCAACTCGCGGTGTTGCACTGCCGACTTAAGCGGGTCAGTCGTGGCTGCCTAGCAGATCATGTCCACGTTGCTGCTAGGTCTGCGTCCGAACTGCCCCGACCTGAGACTGATTCCCGCTGCCCCAGTTACCCAGCCTGGCCCATCTGCAACTGATCGAGTCCATGACTATGGCCAAATCTCTTCGCACCCGCTTGTTTCATTGCCTGTCTATGGCACAGTTACAACCCGCCGGCCCCAATCTGGTACAGCTCCCTGACCGAGCCAGTCATCCAATTCCTGAACCAAACCAATCCGATCCCGTTCAGTTCAACATACCTTCATTTTGGGAATTGTTTGAGGGCCTTACCGACTTAGGATTGACGTAAAATTTAGTACTTTACCAAATTTAGTACTTTACCGCAATAGGTCCAATTTCACATTGGATCATCATAAAGACAAGTTTTGAGCCTTGAAAGACATGCTATGTTCGGATTCACTAAATTAAAAATACAGCAAAATTCACTTGTGATTTTAAATTGTAAAAAATCATAAAATCACGGACTGTGACATAACTCGCAGTGGCCAAACATGAAACATCAAAACTCGCATGGGTCTCACGGAACCACGTAAAAAATAATCCTGTGTGCATTATTATTTTGTTGTTTATAGTTTTAAATTGTGATTTCAGTAACAAGGGCACCTAAAGGCAACCCTCCACTTAACGCATCCCTCGCACTCGCGTGGTAGCCTCAATCGAGCAAAGTGCGTAATTTCGTGCACAAACATTTGGCATGTCTAGTGAGGTCCCAATAGAAGGTTGCAGTCCTGAAGTTGCTTCAACTTTTTCTATCAACAACGAGACACCCAACTACAAGAAGCATAGCGAGGAAGCCGGTCAATCCCATAGACGATGATGCTGCTCCCTCAATGTCAACCGAAGTTAACTCTACCGACTTTGCAGAAGAGCCTATTAATGAGCTACCAGGTGAGGACCCACCCGAGATATTGATGAAGTAGAAGGATGAGCAAATTTGTGAGATTGATGAATCCCTCAATCTAGTTTTTCACTCTACTCAACAAGCGGGTTGGAAAACACATATTTTACCTTTGTCATCTCTAAAAGATACTAAGTACTGAAGAAAAAACTAAGACTAATATTGCCTAGAAGTGACATCCGGGTTGGAAACAAAGTGATAAACTCTTCAAGGGTACGAAATAAGTAGCACAAGAACCCTGAATGTATCTTTCTTGGTTCATCTTATCTAGATTAATTGATCTTCCAAATTATAAATTTAGTTATTAAGCATTCCAACTTGTTCGACATAACTGATTAACCAAGCATCCATGGAATCCAATCGAGTGTTTAATTGAGCAAAGTGATTAGCTAAGCTATCAAGTTCATTTAGCTGTGATGGAATCTCTTCGGCTGCAAGATCATCTTCCATATCATCCGATTCCAAATCGAACTCCATAATTGCATCAATTGCATCTAAGGCTTCATTGAATTCCTTTTCACGCCGAGCATCTTCACCCTCATCAACTTGTTCATGAGAATTAGGTTCAATTCAAGACCTTTTGTTCTTTTGGGAGATTGGCCGAGGCTCAGTTGGTCTAATGTTTACTATATGAACTATGACTTCTCTACAAAATCGATTGAGTCCTCTCCATTTGTTCAAGAACATGGTAGTTAATATCCAAACATATGGCAAATCAAATCTTCCTTAATTCCTTCCGGATGACCTAGCTCTTCCTGTCATCAGAAGATACATATGCACAAACAACAATTTGAAAGCCATTTTGCCAATCAAAAGCATAAATTAATCAAATTAGGTTTTGGTAGATAATTTTTTATTTATCACTAATCTAAAAATTGATGAAATCAAAAAATTTAAGTCACAATCCATCAATCCAAACAACTTAAGAATACTAAAGGAATTGATTTGGAATAGTTACCGAACCTGAGTTAGCCTTGGGAAGAAAATCCCCAAATTTGGTTTTTGTGACAATCAAATCAATCTAACCTAGGCAAGCTTTGAAATCTTACAAAGCCCTGAATGTTGAGTAAAATCAATCAAGCATAGTTGATTTCCTGCATCTTGCAGAACTCAAATCTTCCAACGTAGCTCCGATTGCACTTGAACTTTGGTAGAAACAAGTTTCTGCGTCGAACACTCCTCCTCGAAGGGTTTATGAAGAAGAGATGCCAGGAACCTCAAAATGGTTATGTCCAACTCCTAAGCTATTCATCTTCCAAAACTTATAACCATTGCTCTAAATGTCCGTGACCAAATAAACTTTAGAAGAACTTTAAAATCTAGTTCAGACTGTTTTTCATTGCTCCATCGTAATGGATAATCGATCATGATGAAAACCCCTTTCCATGATAAAACTTCGATTAAACCAAATAATAGTGAACATATCAATCTAAACCAATTGATTAATCAATTCTAAATCTAATTTTATTTAATTCATTGAGATCACAGAAATTGAAATAAATAAAAATTTTACCCATTGGATATATATGTGCTAACAAGAATATATCCTTTCAAAATCCTCCTCATCATGTCATAGTCGACTATTAATCATCCTTTGCATTTTGCCTTAACATGTTTCCATTTACCACAATAGTTGTAACAATCCCAATCAAAGTAGGGTTTGGATGTCTATTCCTTCTTTATTTAGGGTTTTCATGTTTTGGCTTAGTTGACCTTTTGTCTGCATAATGTCTTCTGGAAGTTCTAATATCCTTTAGTTGAATTTCTTGCTTGTTAGATTCACCTACACAAGCATTAGAAGTATATGTGTTAAATAAGTACCACATTTTTCTCCTCCTAGGCTGAGTTTACATAGTGGACTCTTTTGAATAAGTAGTGCATTGGGGTGCTTTTGAGATCCACCAAGCAACTTGTGTAGTTCAACATTCTTTTGAGTTTACATGTGGTTCATTGTCCTTCCAAAGCTTTTGTCTTTTTCTCCATGGCCATTAAGTTCATTCTGGTATTTGAAAATTGGCAACCTTAACTATATGCTCTAATGCCAATTGAAAAGACAATTTCGGTAGGCAGCAAAATATCTAAAACACTTAACAAAGAGTTAGTGCCAAAATAAAATCAAAGATCTTCCTTTATGGAGATATGAAATAAATATAAGTGACTATACAAATAATCACTAGTGATGAACAAGTTTAATTAAACAACTCGCAAGAATTGTATATGATCCAAAATCAAGCACCAAGAGTAAGGAAAATGAATCAAACAAGAGAATTTTAAAAAGGTTTCCAACTGCTACGTCTTTTCTTCTACACCATCATATCTTACAGTTGGATAGGGCTTCCATGCTTGATAATGGCCAAACCGAATGAGTGTTACAATCTAAATGTACAACCACTAGTCCTTCACTAAACAAAACCCAAGTACTTCCCTAGTCACTTGTCCTTCACCGCACTCAATCCCGAGCTGGCTTCACAAGGCACATTTGTCCTTCGCCCCTTGACCCCTTGCTCCACTTAATAAGCCAACCAAACACTTATAATTACAACCACTAACACTACTCCACACAGGAGTGTACAAAGACTACTAATGGAAGCACCTACTACAAGATCACAACTGATCTGTTTTACAACCAAATCATACAAGATCAGCACAATCTTTATAACATAAGCGATATACAAAATACAAAGTATTACCTTATCTCTTAAGAAATCCCTAATGTTCACACAATGAAGCTTATCCGAGCCTATAACCAATTGTAGCACTTCAATCTTATTTCGAACAAAAATCTTATTCTAGAACACTTCAAACACCTTTGAATATTTTGATATTGGGCAGTTCTTTTGTGCTACACCATGATCCTTATATAACCACATGAGTCCATAGCTTTGTACACCATCCAACAAAATGAGCATTTATGTGGAGTAGGCTCCTCCAAACTCCCAGACACTTTTCCCTTTCAAGTTAAAATTCAAACTCATAATCAAAGCTTTAGGCTCTACTTTACTATCCGGTCTTCAAGAAGTTTAGCAAAAACATTTTAATCTTTGTCCACATCCAAGTGTATGGCACTTTGACCGATATCATGTCCAAGTCTAATAAGCTTTATGTTAGTGTCCATGATTAATCCAAAATGTTATCACATTTCGAAATTACTCCAAACATAATTGAATATTGAATAACATTGTTCTAGTTCATCCGAACCTTATCATAGAGCAAATTATCATCCAATCCACAAGATTTATATTTCATTACCAATATCCAAATTGCACAAGTCTGAGACTTAATAATCACCCCCTTTTATGATGACCATATATGAAACTTGTAACATGGTTTTATGCTAATCATTATAAAGCAAGCACTGAAGATGATCTTCTTAACATTAGCTCCTTATCTCCAACGAGTCCTTCAACACTTGGACAAAGCCAATAGCCAAGTGCACTTCAAAGGAAATTCCTTTTAGCTGCAAGAAAATATTAGTATTTCCATTCAACTCAAATAAACATAATAAACCCTAATCTTTCCAATTTCTAATGACATAGTTGTCCATTTTGCAAATTTTTACACCACATTTCTTTCTATATTTTGCGACAATGTTTCGTACATGCTTAGGATTGCATGTTAGCTAGATCATACTAAAATATAAGCCTAAGTTTACATTGTTAAGAGCATGAAAATAACATATAATCTCAAACTATGCTTGTTGTGATGTATTGTTACTGTGACATGGTTCGATGTTAGGGTTATCATTTGAATAAGTTATAGTACTTAGTAAAATATGTAAAATTCATTTAATGATATAATAAGCTTTTATATGAAACTTAATAAGTTTGGGCTAATTTGGGTGTCATTCGGTTAGTTAATAAAATCGGTAAATTTGGGTAGACAAGAATGTAGGGTCAAAACCTAATTTTTGAGCTCAGGTTTTAAAATCATAAAGCCAAGTCATTTGGTGGTACAATTTCCTCAAATCTGCCTAGACCTTAGGTTGTGTGCCTTTTTGATAAACCTAAAATCTTAGAGCATTTAGATGGATAGATTAGCCTCTAGAAAATCCGCAACCCGTGGAGGTCGAGCTTGTCCTATTTGGCTCTAGAAATTTCCTTGCCAATGCCTTCCATTTCCAATTTTCCCGAGGTCAGATTGCTTGGAATTTTGGTCTAAAATTTTATAGGATTTAACATAAAGGTGTTGGATAGCTTCCATCATTTGCCCAGATTTGTTTGGAGACTCTAAACCCATGAACAAACCTTATCAAATTTGGTGCACGGCCAAGGAACACTATTTCCAACACCCTAACCTTATATTAGTGGGCCTTGTTCATCATGGTAGCCCATGGGCTAGCCCATGACAATCTTTGTGTCTGACCCTTTTGAGTCAAGGCCCATCATTCCAAATTTCATTTGGTGTTTGTTTGGCCCATCAAAAAAATTGTAGGGCTAAGCCCGCTCGTTTGAACTAAGGTTAAATTCTAAGTGATTTATTTACTACTTGTACCGAAAACCTTCTAAACTCCAATTAGGTTTCTAAGTGGTTATTAGTGGGTAATTAATTATCTTAATTAAGTTGATTAAATTGCTAAATGTGTTTATGTCTATGTGGTGGCTTTTACTCATTTTGTGTGCCAACTTGATTAGAATGTGATTAGGATTTCATCTCATTGGCAGTGGAAAGTCCCTTGGCATTCATCGTCTTAGGTGCACGGATTGGAGGGCTCATGGTGCAGTGGGGGACTATGCTTGTTTATCTACATTATATATTTTGGAACTATGATTTATGTGATGTACTATGATGTGAGTGTGTGCCCTAGATTTCATTCTGGAGATTATGTATGACATTTGAGTTGAGATTGCTATGATGTTTGTGTTGAGCGTATAATTGTTATTATTGCATTATTATCTTATGGTCGTGTAGGATAATAACTATGAGGCAGTAACTAACGATCTGGTTCAGGGTGTGTAAGTCTCAAAGTCCTAAAATTGATGGTTGGATCTTGTTAAGGTACATCAAACGTATTTGCTACAGTTGTGTGTATTTTGAAGTAATGTGGATTTGAGGAGCTTATGGCTCATACTGCTTGAAGAGTCTATGTTACCAAGTATTTGGGTTTCATGCTCTAGCGCTTGGAGAATGTTTGTGAATTATTTAAATATGATTTACAGGGTATGTGGGTATGTAGAATAGGTAACCATGACCATTGTGTTTCTTTTACGATAATTCCATATAATTTAATAAGTTACATAACTGGAAGATTCGAACTAAGTATAAGAATTAGACCATCCATATGCATTCTTGAAAGTCCAACCTCTTACATATAGGAGAGGTGCTACCTTTGTTGTAGCTGAGAGTAGTCATATACATTTGATTAAGTACACCCTCTTGGTTGCAGGGGAGGTCCTACCTATAACAACCCAATTTAGTTTACCTGCGAATCGAACTAGAAATGCACCGGCTACTTAACCATTTGTTAATCTATTTAATTCAGTTAAGCTGACCCGGATATAACCTCGGCATCTCAAGATGTTGATGCAATCATTCAATGCATGGATGAGATGCTAAGGCTCTATTGTGGTTCTATATGAATGCTATGATAGTCAATTCTTATTCAAAACAAGGCAAACTATGATAGTTACCTACTAATGATTTTTTAAAACAAAACGAACAGAGTGTCCCCTTAAAGTGTAATAGGGAACACCTAGTTAACAACAAACAATATATGTACGTAGCAATAAACTATAGAACGTTTCCAAACATGTTTTTTTTTACAACATTCACATTATAATCATTTTTATTCTTCTGAGCCGAGTCTAGACTCCATTGCTCTGCCTGTTTATTTCTATTCACAATTAAAATCACATGCAAAACATTTCATGGTTTTATCACAACATTCCTCCAATAAAACATTCCAGCATATATATATCTATGACCATTACCAATAGCTCATCACACCACATTGTCATTCATTCCATATGGCAGGTACATGTGTGCATAGTGTATCCCTACTCCTCCTCCGCACCCCCGACAAGGCTTAGTCATTCTAGTTCTGACCTACATATATAATATTAAAATGTCAGTAACGAGTGTTATTAATCCAGAAATAATTAATAATTAAATTGGCATAGGAGAGCTAACTCTCCTATTAAATAAAATCATTCATATACTTCTGCATTAGAATCCCTCATAAGGTCACTAACAAGGAGCTTTTAGCCTCTGCTCGATAGTGTCCCTTTCTAACTTGTTAGATGCCTCGGCAAATTTTCAAATTATCCCCTCTGTGAGAAAACCAATTGTCTTAAAGCTCTTTACATCCTCCGTATCACTCTGGTCGTGAGCATAGAGGCTGAGTATGCTCTGGGAAGTGCCTTCAGTACCATTTAAATCCACAAGTTTAGACATGGATTGCATTGCAGTACTTATAATCTTCCACGCTTCTCCGGGTTTGACGAACTCAAAGATGGAGTTGTCAGGATTCCTCGGAAATGAAACAACATGTTTACCAATTCAGAGCCCACTTAGTCTGGCATGTGCCAACTCGCGGTGTGCATAAGTTGACTTTCCCTTGTGTCACATCATACTCAAAAACCTAAGAAAATTAAATGTACATAAGTCTGGGTAGGGATTGTAATATAGGAGGTCCAAAGGCATCATGATCTGTATTTGAGCATTTGAAAACAAACTTCAGGGCTCTCATTCTTGAGGGTTATTAATCTAGAAATTCATAAGACTAAATGGCCTGTGTGGAGTGGGATACAATAAATCCACACCTGACACTTCGGCTTACTTGTTAAAACAAATCATGATAGAGTGAATAGTCAAACTACAAGCGAGTTCTAAACTGACTTGGTAGAAGCTTTAGTCGTGACCATGCGCCTAGGCAGTGAGCTCCTACTCCATACCTACACATTAAAACTAAAAACTAATACCCACTATGAAGCATTTACACATCCTAACTAGCATACTCAATCAAAGCACTCACTTTCATCAATCCTCATGCTTTTCTAGGCTACGTTGCCCCTAATTAACAATTCATACTTAGTTTACCTAATCAGTTCATTAGCATTCATTTTATATCATTAAAATCTGGGAAAACTTCATTTTTTTAACTATGCAAATAATTTACTATGTCAATCAATCCAATCCTAGCATGTTGTGCTAATAATTATAAATTTTTAAATAACTAGGTTGGAGTTAATTATACCTCGTGTCATCGGCAACCGGAGACGACTACTACTGAATTCCTCTTGGTTTTCTTGCATCTATATTCAAGCATCAACCAATCTAGCAATTGCTGCATCTCTCTGTTGTCGACTACTACTACTACAGTAACTATCATGGCAATGACTCTTACTACGCTGACTAATTGAGACTGACACACTAGGACATCCTAATGGCATTCTAGTCCTCGGTCGGCTTGATGTCGTTTCACTGTGACCATAGCTGTGACTATCCTATATTGGCAACGGAGGATATGAGGCTCTAATCTATGCCCTGCGAGTGTGTCTCACTTTTGTGGTAGGATTCACTGCTCTAACCTAACCACATTGTCGCGCCACTGATTGGTAACAAAATCTGCAAATAAAAACAATAAAACATAAATATACCTGTTAGCAACTTTTAAACATACGTAACCTGTAATACATCTACCATCTTAATCAACAAAGGGTTAGCTCTAATAACAAGACTGTAATAACCTAATTCGGTTCATTTATGAACCGAACCGAACCAAAAATGCAACGAGTGACTAAACCATTCACTAATCTACGTAATTCGGTTAAGCCAACATAGATCTAACCTCGTCATCTCAAGATGGTGATGCTAGCATTCAATGCATGGATGATATGCTTAGGCTCTATCGTGGTTCTATATGAATGCTATGATATGCAAATCATATTCAAAACAAAGCAAACTCGTTAAAAGTTCAAAAAATAATGACTTTTAAAAATAAAACGGACAAACTGTGTAACACCCCGTTTCGGCTCACCCATGAACCGACCCGGACATGTCACCGGCGACCGAGCCGTTCGCTAATCTACTAGGTTCGGTTAAGCCAACCCGGATCTGCCCTCGGCGTCTCAAGATGGAGATGCAAACATGAAATGCATGAATGGGAACGATTGGGTTCTAACGCGGTCCTACATGCATGGTATGATGTACAAGCAAAACAAGACAAAACAATAAATGAGAAACCAAAAGAAAATATATTCTACTATGTAAAAAGGACAGAATTTCCCCTAAAAGTGCAATAGGGGCCAACCTGTCCACAACAAAGGTATATAAATATTTTATCAAAATACGACAAAACATAATAATCTATCACGGCATTTCATTATTATCTCATTTGTTTTCATCTAAGCCGAGGCTGAACTCCAAGGCTCCTTGCTCATTCACATCTATCCGTTCATTTCATAACAGGCAATTCATCAAGACAAAAACATTCTAATAATCATTCACACAGCATTAAACAACCATCATTATACATTACACGCGGCAGGTACATGTGTGCACGGTTCCGTGCTGCTCCTCCGCAGTCCCGATAGCTTTCATTGCTTGCATTCCTCACCTACATATATATAGAAAAACTGTCAGTAACGAGTGTTACCGGCCTGGAAAATAACTAATATCAATCTGGCACAAGAGAGCAAACTCTCCTGTTGAATGGAAACCATATACTTCCTCAAGAACTCTCATCAGGGCACATATGGGAGCCATCGCCCTCGGGTCGACAGCGTCCCCCTTTCTTTCTCATTCTCATACGTTGGCCATTTCTCTATCGCTTCTCACATCAAATCTCATTCCTTTCCGTCCTCCGGACCTTCCATATTACTCTTGGCCTTGAGCACGAAGGCCGAGTACTCTCAGGCAGTCGCCTTTAGTACCCTTTGAAACCTCCACACTTCTCCGGGTTTGAGGAACTCAAAGGTGGAGTTGTCAGGATCCCTTGGGAATGAAACGGCCCGCACAACATTCCAGAGCCCACTATTGACATACACGTGCCCGCTCGCGTAGTACGGTAGTCAGATTTCCCTCATTCAATCTCTCACTGAAAACGCAAAAACTATACATATATATAGGTCTGGGTTGGGATTTATACAATAGGCCCGAAGGCAATGTGAGCTGGATCTGAAGTTAGAAAACAAACTCGAGGGATCTCATCCTCGAGGGTTATTAATCGGGAAAATTGTTGGCTAAATGGCCCGAGTTAAGTGGGATCCAATAAAACACCACCTAACACGTTCTGCATGTAATAAATCAAATACACAATAGAATAGCGTAAAACAGAGAACGAGTCCTAAACGGACCTTGTAGAAGCTCCAGACGGGTCCACGCGCCTAGGCGGCAAGCTCCTACACCGTACCTACACAATCAAGCTAAAAACTAACGCCCGCATGATGAATCACACATCCTATAGCATGCACACACAATCAACACAATCACGCATCAATCAACACACATCAACCTATATCAATTCTAGCAAGTCTACTTAGGCTAGTTTGCATTAGATCATGATCATTACCTAGTTACCCTAATTAGTTTCTTAGTCTCCATTTTTAACACCACTCAATCAAACAAATTTCATATTTTATCCTTAATCAAATCTACATTTATATATATTATTATAACACACAATTCATTAATCATAGCATGCAATTTTAATAATCAATACTTTCAAATAATTAAGTTAAAAATAAATTATACCTCGTGTCGTCGAAAATTGGCGACGGCTAGGGTTTCAGTTTCGCGGCTCGAAACTTGAACTCGGCACCTAGCGGCGTCTGAAGTTTGATCAGATTGGACCAAGTGCGTTTGGTGGATGACCCGGCAAATTTCCCACGAATCCAATTTTCCGGGTGTTCCGGCAGTTTTCCGGCGAGTGTCGGCGACTTTTCGGCAGATTCTGACAGTTTTCCGGTGATGATTCGGGATGGGGCAATCAGGGGGTCTATCGGCACCAGCTCGACGGGCTTGGTCCGATGGTGGTGTCAAACAAAACAGCCAGGGCGGTGATGGCTGTCGGCGGCGGCGTCGAAAGTGGGTGGCGGCGGCGGCGTGCTCCGATCGGGGCTGCGGCCGGCCTCGACAGCGGTCGGGAGGATGGGGGAAATGTTGGCTATGATGAGAGGGTGAGACTGGTGGTCACAGCGGCGGAGATGGTGACCAAACGGTTGCAGAATCTGGCTTGGAGTGGCGACGGCCAAGGCGACTTCATGGCATCGTGGTGGTGCACCGGCAGGCAATCGGTGGCCAAGGTCTGTCGGGACGGCACGACGATGGGCGGTTGGTTGCAGTAGCGGGGCGGCAGTCGATGGTGGTGGTGGCGACGAACAAAGTGGGCAGCGAGGGTTTCGGGAGGGGAAAGTGTCGGGGAAATGAGAAAACACCCCGAATGGCACTTTCGTAAATAAGTATTCACTCGATTGCTACTCAAGTCAAAATAATAACTAGCTCATAATAAATTCTAAAAGAAATCTAGAAAAATATAGGAAAATCCCATAAAATAAAACAAACACAACCACATCCAAATCACATGCTCTATAACTAATAACCCCATCTGAATATAATCTAACGCGTCCTAATGCGTTATTTGGCCTAAAACTATTTCTACGATCAAATATATAAAAAGGAAAAATACTGCATACTTTTATATATTTTGATAACTCATTTCTCACCATCTTCTCGATGCTATCATCATATATTCAGGTACGCCTGACTCTCATCAATCATAACTCACAGCTGGCCTTGACTCAGTACACGGTTCATCAACTAACTCGACTCGAACCAACGATCGAACTGACTGGTTCGGTAACGTAAAACCCTAACTCGAGTCACAGGTTTTACAAACTGTCCCCTAAAAGTGCAATAGGACCCCTATCAACAACAAATAATATATGTGTGTAACAATAATTCATTAAAATAACGATTTCCAAACATGTTATTTTTCACACAACATTCACATCATAATCCTTTTTATTCTTTTGAGCCGATTCTAGACTCCATTATTCAACCTGTTTAGTTCTATTCACAAGTATAATCACAAACAAAATATTTCATGGTTTTATCATAATATTCCTACAATAAAACATTCTAGCATATATATCCATAACCATTACCAACAGTTCATCACACAACATTGTCATTCATTCCATATGATAGGTACGTGTATCGCTACTCCTCCACAGTCCCGACATGGCTCACTCATTCTGGTTCTAACCTACATATATAATACAAAAACTTCAGTAATGAGTGTTGATGGTTAAGAAATAACTAATAATCAAACTGGCATAGGAGAGCTAAGTCTCATGTTAAATGAAATCATTCATATAAGTATTAGAATCTCTCATAAAGTCACTAACCAGGAGCTATCAGCTTTGCTTGATAGCGTCCCATCCTGACTCGTCTGATGCCTTGACAAATTTTCAAATTATCCCCTATGAGGGAAAATCAATTGTCCTAGAGCCCTCTACATCCTCCATATCACTCTTGGTCATGAGCACAAATGCAGAGTGCACTTAGGCAAGTGCCTTCAGTACCCTTTGAATCTACAAGTTTAGATTTGTGTTGCATTGCAGTACTCATAATCCTTTACACTTCTCCGGGTTTGAGCAACTCAAAGGCGGAGTTGTCAAAATCCCTTGGGAATGGAACGACCTATTCACCAATTTAGAGGCTGTTTTGACTAGCATGTGCCCGCTCACGGTGTACATGAGTCGACTTTCCCTTGTCTCATATCTCACTCAAAAACCTAAGAAAACAATATGTACATAGGTCTGGGTACAAACTCGAAGGATCCCATCTACGAGGGTTATTAATCCAGAACTTCGTACTACTAAATACCCTTTGTGGAGTGGGATACGATAAATCCACACCCAACACGTTTGATTAGCTATTAAAAAAATTCATGATAAAGTAAAGGAGGCAAACCAAAAGCATGTCTGAAACAAATATAGTAAAAACTCTAATCGTGTCCATGCACCTAGATGGCAAGCTACTACTCTGTTCTTACACAACAAAGCTAAAAAGTAATGCCCGCTATGATGCATTTACACATCTTAACTATCAAACTCAATCAAAGCACTCACATCAATCCACATCATGATTTTCTAGGTTACCTTGCAGTTAATTAATAATTCATACTTAGTTTACCTAATCAATTCATTAACATTTACTTTATATCATTCAAATCACACAAAAATTCATTTTATTTACAATAAAAATAATTTGGCACACGGCTAGTGTTTGTCACATGACCAATGACGGCTAGTGTTTGTCACACGGTTTAGGACTCGAATTTGGCACACAACAGCTACTATAGTTAGATTTGGTTCAGCTGGATGGATTCGAAAAAATCCAGCAATTTCCAGCAAATCTAGTTTTCCGGCTATTTTTTGGTGACTTTTTTGGCAAGGTGATCGGGGCTGCGGGTTGGCACTAGCTCAGCGAGCTCTATGAAACCACAGTAGTGGTGAGGGCGATGGTGATGGCAATGGTCGCCAATGGTGGCCTTAAGTCAGCTGGGATCGGTCGGCTTGCCCAATCAGCCCTTGGCCGGCCTTGGAAGTGACACGTGGTTTGGGGGAAAGGTTCTAGGGTCGAAGGGGGCAGCGACGGTGGTATGGCGACAGCAGAGCAGCGCGGCCAGCTGCAGAACAGAGTCAGGAGTGCAGTGCATTCCAGTGGCATTGGGGCATCATGCAGGTTGGGCGACAACTGGGAAGACGAAGGATGGCATGGTATAGCTCCGGGGAAGTGGATCGGCATCAGGACAACGGCTGAAGGCTGTGTCAGTGGTGAGGAAGGGGCAGCCATTGAGGTTAGGGAAGAAAGGTGTCAAAGAGGGTTTGGGTGGCAATCTCGTGAATGAAAATTTACTCGACTCTTACACGAGTCAAAAATAATAAATAAATCTTAATAAATTCCAAACAAATATAGAAAACTATGGAAAAAATCAATAAAATATAGCACAGTCTATAACATCAAAATGACATATTTTATAACTAATAACCCACCTAAAGTGCTATATTATGCCCCCTAATTCGTTATTTAGCATAAAAATAATTCTACAATCAAATATATATAAAAAACAAAACTGTATATTGTCATATACTCTAATAACCTATTTCTCATCATTTTTCTAACGTTATCATCATATACTCGGGTACACTTGACCTTCATCGTTCATAACACACGATTGGCCTTGGCTAAGCCGGTAGGTCATGAAACTAACTCAAGTCAAACCAACAGATGAACTGACTGGTTTGATAATAAAAAACTCTGACTCGAGCCACGAGTTTAACACTGCCTCAGTGAGATCCCTCAAGTTAATCCCACATCTAATACCTATTGGGAGAAGATCCTGTTTATAAGTGGGAATGGACTAGAGATCTTTAACTTCCGGGGTACCCATTTTAAAGAGATGACTTAGGCCCATTACGTTGCACTTTGGGCTGGGTCGTTACAAATGGTATCAGACCCAACCTGGTTCTGTGTTAGATGGTGGGCTGGATTAGGAATGTTAGCTAGGCTGCCGATCACATGCAAGATAGGTCGTGGGCTAGGGCTAGCAACGGGCCAAGTATAGGCATTTCAGGGACGAAATTTCCTAAGGTGGGTGGATTGTGAGAACCCTCAACTTAGTCCCACATCTAACACCTACTGGGAGAAGGTCCTGTTTATAAGTGAAAATTGACTATAGATCTTTAACTTGGGTTAACCCTTTTAAAGAAATGACTTAAGTCCATTACGTTACACTTTGGGCCGGGTCGTTACAGGTGGTGTCAGAGCCAACTTGGTTCTGTATTAGATGGTGGGCTGGACTAGGGACGTTAGTTAGGCTGTCAGTCACGGGCCAGAACGGTCGTGGGCTGGGGTTAGCAACGGGCAAAGACTAGAAACGTTGGCTAGGCTGCCGGTCACGGGCCACAAAGGACTTGGGTTGGGGCTAGCAACGGGCCAAGAATAGGCATTTCGAGGATGAAATTTCCTAAGGTGGGTGGATTGTGAGATCCCTCAACTTAGTCCCACATCTAATACCTACTGGGAGAAGATCCTGTCTATAAGTGGGAATGGACTAGAGATCTTTAACTTCCGGGGTACCCATTTTAAAGAGATGACTTAGGCCCATTACGTTGCACTTTGGGCTGGGTCGTTACAGCCTCTCTTGTGGCTTGGATTGCTTTTATTAGGAGCCTTCAAAATAAGATCCCCCCTATGGTGAATATGCTCGACATGTGAGATCCGTCAACTTAGTCCCACATCTAATACCTACTGGGAAAAGATCCTGTTTATAAGTGGGAATGGACTATAGATCTTTAACTTCCGGGGTACTCATTTTAAAGAGATGACTTAGCCCATTACGTTGCACTTTGGGCTGGGTCATTACAAATGGTATCAGAGCCGACCTGGTTCCGTGTTAGATGGTGGGCTGGATTAGGAACGTTGGCTAGGCTGCCGGTCACGGGCCAGAAAGGTCGTGGGCTGGGGCTAGCAACGGGCCAAGTATAGGCATTTTGGGGACGAAATTTCCCAAGGTGGGTGGATTGTGAGATCCCTCAACTTAGTCCCACATCTAATACCTACCGGGAGAAGATCCTATTTATAAGTGGGAATGGACTATAGATCTTTAACTTTCGGGGTACCTATTTTAAAGAAATGACTTGGCCCATTACGTTGCACTTTGGGCTGGGTTGTTACAAATGGTATCAGAGCCGACCTGGTTCCGTGTTAGATGGTGGGATGGACTAGGGATGTTGGCTAGGGATCCGGTCATGGGCTAAAAAAAGGTCGTGGGCTGGGGTTAGAAACGGGCCAAGACTAGAAACGTTAGCTAGGCTGCCGGTCACGGGCCACAAAGGACGTGGGTTGGGGCTAGCAATGGGCCAAGAATAGGCATTTCGGGGACGAAATTTCCTAAGGTGGGTGGATTGTGAGATCCCTCAACTTAGTCCCACATCTAATACCCATTGGGAGAAGATCCTGTTTATAAGTGGGAATGGACTAGAGATCTTTAACTTCCGGGGTACCCATTTTAAAGAAATGACTTAGCCCATTACGTTGCACTTTGGGCTGGGTCGTTACAAATGGTATCAGAGCTGACCTGGTCCCGTGTTAGATGGTGGGATGGACTAGGGACGTTGGCTAGGCTGCCGGTCACGGGCCAAAAAGGTCGTGGGCTGGGGTTAGCAACGGGCCAAGACTAGAAACGTTGGCTAGGCTGCCGGTCACGGGCCAGAAAGGTCGTGGGCTGGGGCTAGCAACGGGCCAAGAATAGGCATTTCGGGGACGAAATTTCCTAAGGTGGGTGGATTGTGAGATCCCTCAACTTTGTCCCACATATAATACCTACTGGGAAAAGATCCTATTTATAAGTTGGAATGGACTATAGATCTTTAACTTCCGGGGTACCCATTTTAAAGAGATGACTTAGCCCATTACGTTGCACTTTGGGCTAGGTCGTTACACGACATGTATTTGATGTTAGACTAGATAAGGTTTTCTGTCTTAAGCCTCCCTCCTTGAGATTAAGATCCGCTTTTGCAATGTTGGACTGAATCATTAGCCCAATGAATACTTTTTCATTTATAACATTAGGATATGCATCCAGGCCAAATTAGAGTATTTCAACATGTCTAGAATGTGGTATAAAAGGCTTTTTAGGATTTTGTACCTAAGTGAGTTAGTATGCCAAAGTGAGACATGATGTTATATGGAGGTTGGAGATGATGCTTGTTGGTTTATGATACTTCTTGTTGGAGTTAAAGGGGTGATAGGGAACAATAACATAAATAACTTTTAGATAAAGATAATTTGATATAATAATATAGCTCATTTACACAAGGAACTTGATAAAATATTTGGTAAAACATACATAGAGCTCTGTGAAACTTTGCAGGACCTCATTCCTTAGTAATCAACCCGTGAGCCTCACTTAACATGAACGCCCAAAGACCTATATGTAGACATTGAAATCTTCCACACTCTTCTATAATATTAGATCCTAGTTTCTTTCGCACTTTTATAGTTCAAGATATCTCTTCTACGTTTTAGTTTGTGAAAGATTCAAGATTATTCCACACATTTCTAGAATTTCATATACATTTTAATATATAATCCTCAAATTGAGGCAACTTTTAGTAAAATGCAATATCAAATTACGCTTACTTTTCACCTTTCATAATATTTAAATTTCATTTTATGTTCATTTATTGATATATTAATTACTTTGACTAAAAGTGGGGGGTGCTTCTTGTTCGAATGATTTTAGTGACATGCAAGTATACACGGTCGAAATAAGTAGTATAATGATAAATTAAAGTATCGTTCCCATAGAGAGCTGAATTTCTTTAAATTAATTAAAGAAAATAAAATTAAGAACAAAACAGAAATAATTAACTTAACGGAATCTAAATACTAACTTAAATAAAAAGCGAAGTTAAATTTATAAAACTCGTTTTAGAGTCAAATTTCCCTTAATATGAATTTAATCTTCATCATATCTTACTCTTATCTTTTATTCCGTCGGATTGTCGATCTAGGATAATTATATGACATGGTAGCTATCGCTCCTTCATGCTTCTATTATTTTGCCTCAATTTCTACCTCCCGGTGATAATTGATTAATCAACAAAATAACGCATTAAGAATTGCCTTACAACCGGATACGGTGTTGTGCATCTTCCGACCACAACGACAAACAAGTCAAAAGACTCGTCGTATGATGAACTACCAATGACTAATCTAATTAATTTCTCCCGAAATCTAATTAAACTTCATGATCTAAGAAATAGGTGATCAATTTATTCTTAGCATTAACAATATGATAATTCAAACAATACGATTGAATAAAAGAGTAAAAGCTTGAAATAAATTCAATTAAATCATGTTAAGTTTCATTCTTCTCTAGAACGAAAATTAGAGACTACTCCATAATAAAAATAAAAAACATTATAAAGAAGAAACTAATTTTTATTATAAAAGAAAAATAAATTACAAAAACTAAAACTACTACTTTCACTACACTCCGAAGCCAAAAGATGACATATGATCAACAACAAATGACCACCCCTTTTATATAGAAGTGGAGATACAAGAATTCGAAGAGGGTGTTCACAAATCGACGTAATCTAATTAATTATAATGTCCCTTTACATTTCCAACTGTTCGACTCCATTGAACACCATACATTGTAGCCATTGGGTGGCGCCAAGTGTCATGACCAATCAAATCCAAAGCTTAATTTATTCATCTTTTTCTGCATTAAAACATCAAAGTTAAGCATATATAATAAAATATTAATTAACTAAAAAAATAAAGTAAAATATTACTTAATTAATAATGTTTATACCCAGGAAGTACAAAATCATATTAAAAACATGGGTAAATATTATATATTTTAAACGCTTAACACACCCCCAAACTTAAACTTTTGCGCGTCCTGAGCAAAATATCATACAAAGAAAATTTTACTACACAAAAATACTTAGTCCTCATTATATTCTCATATGATTCTTAATCAAACTATCCAGAGACAACAAGATGTCAATCAAATTAGAAATTCCCTTTCATTAATCACAACGAAAAGAAAGCTCTGTGTGTGTGTGTAAGATAATCCATTGGCTTATCATTCTCATCTACAACTAAGAGAATACAATCAAGCACATGTTTAAATATGTTCACCTTTCGCTCCCATCTCCACTAATGTAGGCAATGCCAATTTAATGGAATCAATAGGTCTTTATAGGTTGTAACGAGGCCAGGGGCTAGGGACCAAAAATAGAATAGACAAGATAGAAAAATCAGAGGCTAATATGCACCCTAGAATTAAAAATCCTTTCTAAATCCTAACATACAAGATTAGCAAATCCCCAAACACCGTATCAATATGACATAAACTTCCTTAAATGTAGTATCGACTTGACCCAATATAAGAATTAACTTTGCTTTGATTTTCCATTGACTACCCGCTACTTTTTCTTTTTTTCTTTCATTTCAAACCAGTGGAAGACTATTGCTTCATCTTGTGTTTACTGGTGGAGGATCATTGCCTCATCTTTTTCTTTTCTTCTTTTTTTCTTTGTTTTTCTTCTTTTTTTACAAAGCAAAGTACCAATAAAATCCACATTATCTTTTTAATCACCGCTCTATAACAAGAAATGCCTTCCCTCTATACTACTCAAATTTTCATCCTTGTTAGAAATTAGAACGATTTCAAAACACTAGGGTGTTAGGACTCAAGCAGCAAGATATATTTTCAATAAAAAGGCCAAGGCTAAAATAAGGGTAATCAAACAAATATGTATAATAAAGGCCATGAAATTGTGTACAAAGGATAATTTATATTAGGTAGGCTTGAAGAAAGGCCCAGACTCATCAAAAGAAATGCCTATATCATTTTCCATCAACATGGCAATCCAAATATTTCGCCTCAAAAGTCGCTCGGGAAAATTCTAAAAGTCATGACCATCATGTACAATCCTTATTGCAGAACATTCATTGAAATCATCTACACCAAAGGATTGTGAAAATATTATAAGGTAGAGAACCAACTCTCGAATGCAATCTTTTACTCAGTTCATCCCTCATATCAATTAATCAAGTTTTCTCAAGAAAGGTAAGACTAATTCACATGTATCTATCATTGAACCAAGAGACTAAAATACCATTGCATAATAAAATTTTTATACTAAACTACACTATATATATGTATATCTAAATCTAAACACAAGTCAAGCATGAAAAATATCCATAAAATTAAAGCATCACCCCCAAACTTAAACTAAACATTGTCCTCAAAAATAAAAATAAAGAAAAAAAGTGAAAGAGAACTCCCTCAACAAATTAGTCGGTGGATGATTATCATGAATAACTGAATTTGGACTTGACCCATGCTCCATTGACTTTAAATGATCGATCCCCTTGTTCAGTCTTAATTTCAATTGCTCCATGTGGAAAAAACTTTTGTCTAGGAGAAAATGACCAGCAACCACACCAAATGTCATCTTTGTCTGCTATAGTCCAAGCAATAGCTGACTTGTGATCTTTTAGTATTCTAATCAGCTTCTCTTTCTGCAATATAGTTAGCTCTGGAGATATAATAATAGGAAGAGTGTCATTAAGCCCTAAGAAAATATATCTGAGATGTTTTGGAAGTTGCTTTAGCTCCAAAATAGGTGGTACTTCAACCGATGGTAGCAATCTGTGGAATGGTAGATCTGAAGTTTCCACAACTTTGAATCGTCGAGGCAAAATTGGTTGTGAATCTAATACTTCAACCATCTCATCCACATCAATATCTTCTTCATGAAGAGAATTTATGGCTTTATGTAATGAATTACTAAACTGATCCCCTTTGCATCTGAGTAAGCTAACCAATGTATTGGGTTCATGTTTGTTATTTGGTTTTTCATCTTTTTCCTTAACTTCATTGGGCTGAACTGGTTTCTGTAAAGTAATACCACTCTGGGTTGTTATAGCTTTGCAATGCTCTTGACCATCATTCCTTGGTTGTTCTAGTTGGCTAAGAAGTGCACCCTTGGGTCGCTCACTTGGTTCCTTGTTTAATTGCACCATAACTTGTTGCATAAACTGTTGTTGTTGTTGCTGATTCTGCATAAATTGTTGCATAGTTTGTTGCATTGTTTGTTGGATGGAATTGAACATTTGGACCAAATCCGGTTGTTGTTATTGCTGAAAAGAAAGTGAAGGGGATTGATAATGTTGTGATGGTGGTGGTGGATTATTGGGGACAGCAACCGACTGTGAAGAATTATTCTATGAAAAATTGGGGTTATTGCACTAGCCCGCATTGTAGGTGTTGGAATAGGGATTGTTGTTCCAAATAAAGTTGCCTATGTAATTAACTTGATCTGTTGCACATTGACCTGTAAAATGTCCTTGTCCACACCATTCACACCTTGGCTCCACAGCCTTACTTGTCTCTATATATTAAGACATCAAAGTTAAGCATATATAATAAAATATTAATTAACTAAAAAATAAAGTAAAATATTACTTAATTAATAATGTTTATACCCAGGAAGTACAAAATCATATTAAAAACATAGGTAAATATTATATATTTTAAACGCTTAACACTTCTCTTGTGGTGAGGGAGACCTCGGGATGGTGGCCTTGGTCTGGATTTTGAATGGTATACATTTAGATTCTCTTAGGCTAATTAACTCATATTCAAGTTTATTTTTAGTCTATTATACTTTAGTCCGGTAATAATTATAATCCTCCAAGTTGTTTGTAACCATTATATATATATATATATATATATATATAATATATATATATATATATATAGGAGAATACTGCAGCGCTGCATGCATTTGCAGCAAATGCAGAGCACCACACGAGAGCCGCTGGATCAAATCTAGTGGCTCTCGTTTCCTCCCCCCACACCACACGAGTCAATAAAAAATTGACTCGGTCCCGACTCAAGTAAATAAATAATTGACTCAGTCCCAACTCGAGTAAGTAAAAAATTGAATCAGTCCCAAGTTGAGTAAATAGATAATTGACTTGGTCCCGACTCGAGTCAATAAATAATTGACTTAATCCTGACTCAAGTAAGTAAAAATTGAATCGGTCCCAACTCGAGTCAATAAATAATTGACTCAGTCCCGACTTGAGTCAATTAATAATTAACTCGATCACGACTCGAGTAAATAAAAAAGTAAGTCAGCCGACTCGAGTCAGTAAAAACTAGACTCAGTCCCAACCCAAAATTAATAAATAATGCATCCTAACTAAGTAAACGGTTTTAAAAATAATTTTACGATCAACTATATATTAAAAAAATGGCATACTATTATATATTCTAATAACATTTAAATTATGTTGAATACGGAAACACATCAGAGCCAAAACACCTGAGAGCCATCTCATTTAATTTTTGTCCACATGATGAATACAAGTACAAACCATTTAAGTTCATGCCTGCGAATAACTTACAAGTTACAAATCTGTCAAGTTTGTTTAAAGCCAATTACAAATCTTGGAAACAAGTTATAAATCACTAAGATTTAACTGTCATTCTAGATTCGTAGCTATCATAGTCGTTCTCCATCACTGCTTTGAGATTCGCCATCACTACACTGACACCCCTGAATGTACTCAACTACTCCACTTTCAGATGGAACATTTTTTTGCCTATATATTTAAAAATAAAACATGGAAAATAATCATATAAATTAGATATAACAAAGATCAAAACATGGTTTTTGTTAGGCAACATTACTGATGTGCTACAATTGTAGGGCAAGTGAGTATCATGCCCAACTCGCCGTTTGTTGCAACCATGGCATAGCCTATCTTTTAGTATATGTTCCATTGCAAGTTCTTTACCACTCTTCCACCTTTTACCACTTCTTTTCGTCTTTGATTGTGCCGGTGGATGTACTTGTATTCCATGATGCACTTGTATTCCATGATGTACTTGTATTTCATAACGCACTTGTATTCCATGATGTGGATCATCTACCACATCTCCTACTAATTTTTCTATCTCCAACAGTTTTTGCTTGACGAGTTCAAATTTCTCAGATGGTAAATAAGCCTTTTTAGCCCATTAATTGAATATACAGTGCAATCCTCCACAATTAGAGAATAAAGTTTTATTACAATCACCACGAAGTTCCACTCCATCACCGTCAAAAACAACTTCCTTTGCTATGTCAATTGTCCATCTCTTCATGATATAGAGTTAAGGAAAAATATCACCCTCATTCAATCTCAGTACATACTGCAAATGCCTACATGGAATTCCTTCACTTTCCAAAAGTTTACGGCTACATGTGCAACTACATGTGCATCTACCTTGCATTTCAAAAATATTTCAAAAAGCCACACAAAAGACTCAGTCTTCTCGTTACACAAGAAACACATCCAAATGTAATAGTTTGCCTGTGATAGTTTACTCCGGTGAATGGTGGAAAAAACAAGTGCATATTTATTTGTATCATATGTTGTATAAAAAATCATCACATATGATAAAAACTGATAATTTTTTCCTGCAACTCCACCCGCCCAAAAATAATGTTTCAATCTACCATCATCATCAACTTCATAGCAATAAAAAAATGGGTCATTCATCATTTTCATTTCCTCGAATTGTTCCATAATAATTGGGCATACATTTCCTTTATATCATTTTTATTTTTTGTCTGGGCATTTCTATTATCTATCTTTGTATAACTAATATTTTCAGCCCCACCTGCTTCAATTTCTAGCTTAGACATTAGTTGAGAAGTTTTTATGTTAGCCTCTACAAATGTGTCAATCAAACTTCGGTGCACACTTGTAACATGCCTATGTAAACTAAGAAAATGAGTTTTTGATGGCATAAGGACTGCATGATTATGTCCTTCTTCAAAATGCATGACCTTCCATGTGCCCTCCTTATTTTTAATTACCCTGATGCATGCTTGACAATCTTCCCTAATGATAGGATAAGTTCTCTTTTTTCCTTTCTGAGATATTTCTCTCTTCCATTTGCTTGTACTCATACCATCATTATTGTTATCATCTTCATATCCAATCTGTATTTTACACTCATCATCTTTTGAATGTCCTTCTTTAGAACACACAAACACTTGAGAACATAACTATTTTGTTTTCCTATGATAATTTGTA
Organism: Piper betle; assembly: GCA_033002965.1. Lineage (NCBI taxonomy): Eukaryota > Viridiplantae > Streptophyta > Magnoliopsida > Piperales > Piperaceae > Piper > Piper betle. The sequence goes on from JAURVB010012430.1 coordinate 77,908, forward strand.
CTATGTTTACATACACCAAATCCAGTCATTTTTGAACAACTAGTGTAGAAGTTGAGTGCTTCGTGCAAACTATCAAATTGCATTCCAACCTTTGGTTTGACCTCATCTTCTACGATAAGATAAAATGTTGAAATATGTTGACCTAATTCTTCTTTGGCATTTCCTTTATCTTCAAGATTGTCCATTCTTAAAAAATAGAAACTTTATAAAAACTAAGAATCTAATCAAATAAAATAGTCACAATATACTTTCTTTCATTAAGTCAAAATAATTTCAAAGACTTAACTCTTACCTGATGCTCGTATGCAGTTGGATTTGTTCTTTGCTAACAGATGCAATTCTAGCCTCCTCAACACCACTCACAAATATTTTTGACCTGAAAATATATTTTTTCAAAACCGATAGAAACATAAGTACAAGAAATGAGGGCAGCCATTATATCATCAAAAACTTCCTCTTTCATTATTTAGTATATTCACGGTTTAATTTAATCAAATGATTAGAAATTCTCTCACTTAAAAAATATCCAACCCTCGATGCGACGAGTTCGGCAAGGGAGGGCGAGGCTAGTGTGGCAGGGGTGCCTGGGGTCGGCCGCGGTAGGAGAACAATGGCTTGTGGTGGGGAAGGGGGATGGTGTGGCCAGTAGGGGGGCTAGTAGGGTTGGTTTGGCAGGGCGGGGTGGCGGAGTGGGCACCGGGTGGGGGCGGGGTGTGGATTGGGAGGGCAATGGGCCGAGGGCTAGGGGCGGGGGGATAGCGGTGGCCGGGGGCAAGGGGACGAGCCCGGGGCCGGAGGACGGGGGGCAGCTATAGAGGGGCAGTGGCGGTGTAACGACCCGCCATTTTTTTCAGAATACTATCGGCCCAACTGGCTAGGCTTTACTCGAAATTAAACCAAACTAACCCTGTAACAACCAAAATAAACCAAACCAACCTAGTAACGACCAGCCCTAACCGGTCCGGGAGTTACTCCACAGTCTTGGATCATTTCCCAAAGCCACATGTATAACACAAGAAAATAAAAGAAGTCCAATTTATTATCCATTCTCCTACCCTGAGTTCGTAAAAAAACCACCAACCATAATTGTACTTTTTTCCTTAAGTGAGCTGAAATCAATCAATCTTGATTAGCCTACATACCCATGTCGAGATCAAGATCAATGTAGTTCTACAGGCTCTCAGGTCATTCTGAGATTAAAAGTTTATCTTCCAGTTCATTCTGAGATTAGGTGGTCTCCCAGTTCATTCTGAGATTAGTCGTTATTGACTGTCATGTCCATTCTAGCATATCCATTTTGGCTGTCAGGTCCATTCTGACATATCTATTTTTGGCTTTCAGGTCCATTCTGACATATCCATTTTTGGCTTTCAGATCCATTCTGACATGTCCATTATTGGCTGTCAGGTCCATTATGACATGTCCATTATTGGCTGTCCGGTCCATTCTCACATGTTCATTATTGGTTGTCAGGTCCATTCTGACATGTCCATTATTGGCTGTCAGGTCCATTCTGACATGTCCATTAACAAAACAACTAAGAAATTCAAAGAATCCCAACAATTCTTGCCAATCGAAGGATGAAGCAAAACAGAACACCCACAACAAAACAAATACCCGACCCCAAAGACTCCCAACAATTCATACCAAGCAGTCAACAAGAACCCCATGCATAAGACGCTAGGGATCTAGCAACTTAGCAAGGCGTCTCCAACAAACCTTGCATGCAAGAATCCTAATGGAAACAAATAAAATGAAAGATGAAATACTCACACAGTATTGGGGAGGTCGTCTAGGACGGAGATGATGCCTGAAATACTCCCTCCTCCTACATATATATACACTTCAACTATTCCCTCAATTAAATTCTCATACCCCATCATCCAAAGGTATTTCCTAGGTTCAACGAGCCCCTTCATTAAATTCTCACACCCCATCATCTATTCATGAATAGGTATTTTCTAGGTGACCTTAAGTCGAACCATGACCGGTCGACGTGATAACCAACCATATTGGTTCATCGATATTTATTTCATAATATTTAGGTTCGAGTCTTGTAATAAAAATCATGGTTTTTATAGGTAGGGTTTGGGGTGCATCCGGCAACGGGGTGGGCCAGCCGTTATATAAATGCCAAGGGAGGGGTGGGGCAAGGGGGACCGCGGCAGGCGGGGGCAGGGGGGATGAGCTGAGGGCCGAAGCAGGGGGTGTTCGCAGACGGGCAGCGGTGAGGTTCGGGGTGCGCCGGGCAGTGGGGTGGGCTAGTCATTATATAAACGCCAGGGGATGGGCGGGAAATTTGCGCGCTAGTGGCCGCATGCTGGGTGTAAAGCACAGGTGGGATGCACGGCGACAACACTGCTCAGGGGGGCACGGTGGAAAGAAACATCAGTCATTGGATCGATTGTTGGATTGATTTGATCCAACAGCTGCGGTGCACTGCAGCGAGGCTATATATATATATATATATATCATATATATATATATATATATACACACATATATGTGTGTGTGTTTGTGAACGCGGCATTTGTATGCATACAAACACACACACGCATATATATATGTGTGCGTGTGTGCGTGTGTGCAAATGCATCCTTACAAGAAGTTGACACAATTGATAAAGTATTCGAGATCATTTATGGCAACTTGATAATGTACATGCTGGTGATGTATCATGTTCTAATAACCTGGCCTAAGCAGAAACACATAAGTCTCTGTCATCCTTTTAAAACTTAATCCAAATTTAGCATTTATAAGCACAATATCACTAATATACTCGACCTTAACCTAGTAATTATTAGATGTGAAATTACTCTTTTAATTATTACACTCCACCCACATATGAAATGTTGGTCCTTCAAATTTCTTTTTCTTGGCCAGTGTCCATTTCACACAAATAATCCAATCTTGCTCATTACCACCTTCAATACGACTTCTAAAATGGTCTTAAGTTATTCTGATCTTATTTATAACGACGTGGCATCTCATTGGTGTAAGTTATTCTTGTAAATGGTTAATTTAAGTTGATGTTCTAGGTTAATAACATTTCATAGAGACATAATTAATTAATCTTAAAGATTTGATATAGTTATTTCCTTAAAAACTAGTAAATTCATATGTAACTTCTATAATCCATAACTACTTCTAAATCCGTAGAAATTATTGAAAACCTACTTAGAAATCATTATTAGTCGAAGAATAAATACCTCCCTTATAAAATAATGAGTTTTACGTTAATATATGTATTATATGTAAGACTTATTTGGTAGATGACGAAACAAATGTCGTGATCTAAATATATAATTACGAATGTTACACTGATGATTGTATATGTGGTGGCTAAGTAACAGGTAGCATTTTAATGTTTTGGTCATGATGTTGACGTCAATGTTTGACTCTAAGCCCAAATGTTGCATACATTCTTTGCCGGCGAAACAATGTCATGACTGCTATCGTTCTTTAGTTTGCAAAATGCACAGGTTCACAAGTATATTGGCAAAGCATAATCTGAAATCTTGATTTTATCTTTCTTTCATTGCTTACAATATGATCCTTTGGATCCTTACATGAAATATGATCAAATAATAATATTCTATTCCTATATCCAGATTAACTAGTACAAACCATGCACGAATACAACCGTGTCCACCATTTCTCACCATGTAAATCGAACGCCTTCACTACGAAATCTGACACTGTTAAAACTGTAAGCAGCAATCCTAGGAATTAAACAACCATAATAAACAAAATCAGCCGTCGGTAATTATTAAGAAGAAAGAGCGCTTCACCACCACTTAACTTGGAATCAAAAGTGCTCTATATTTCTCTTACATTTAGCAGCAAAAAGATGAAGCATATGCATTTCTACCCAGAGTATACTCTCATATATAGAGATAGAGATGTGACAATTTTAACACTTTCTGGGCAACAGAAACATTCAGAGAAACAGACTAATTGAAGTATTTTAATATTTGCAATATGCTAAGATAATTACTATACTCAAAAGGTCAAGCAATTAAACAACAAGATTGGAGATATACTAAAATGCAAATTGAGATAGCGCTGGCCTTAGAGGAACGTCCAACGTTCAGTAAATTAAGAAAGATAAATAGGCAATTACTCAACTTGAAAAAAAGGGGCTATGATAATGTATCAGTGCTTGAAGCCATTGAGTGCGAAAGTCGAAGGAGATAGCTGGTGATATTGGCGCGGCTCAATCTGAGATAAGTCCTACTCATAACCGGTAGAACCATCGTCGGATTGAACCTCACCAATATCGCTTTGCTCTTTCCTACACATTCTCTCCCGCTGCATTCTTCTTCGCTCGGTCCGAACTCCTTCCAGCTGATTAAGTATATATAAACGAAGTGTACACAGAATGTAACAGGTAATTAAATGTTATTATCCGAACACTGCATTATATATAGTTTCAAAATAGTTGCTTTGTGTAACATATACTTGTATATAGCTAGCAATACATAAAACACACTTAGAAACTACAGCATAAAAACTTGATCACGATATTGCACCAAGCGCTGGCCATGAGTAAATCTGTAGTAACAAATTTTGGACTAATTCCCAAGTGTTTCTTGTAACATGGAGAAAAATATATTCCCAGCCTTGTCGTCATGCATGATCTCAGAAACAATTTCAAGTAAGGTGAGGACCAATGAAGGTATCAATCAGAGGCATAGTATCATGTATTTTTGCATGGCAGATTAATTAATAGTCTAATATCATATAATAATATATATTAACGCAAAACTCAACATATATGACTTTGAAGAATGGATGTAATTGGGAGTGCAAGATCATGGAAGTGGAAGGCGAGCAGCGGTGACATAGCTGGAACTAATACTGATAAGTCGTCCATGATCAAGGGTAAAGTGAACTGATCAGAGATTGGTGGAGGGAAGGAGGAGGAGGGAGAACATATATATATGTAAATGGAAGGGGAAGTGTCAAGTGAGGGTAGGAAGATGGTTTGCCTCGGGATGGTGAAGGGCGGAGCTGAAGGGAATGATGGAGAAGGGGGGCAATTGCTTCCTTCTAAGAGTCGTCTCATGCTCCCCCTGTACTGATAAAATCCAACCAAATCCTTCTCCCTCGCGCATGCTCCTGCAATATTCTCCTACATAAAACCCCGAAACCCTCCCTTTTCTTTTCATATTTCTATTGATCATTTTCATGTTTTTCCTTTCTATTGACAGCCTCCAATCAATTTACCTTTTCTGGGTACATAATGTTCTTCTTCTAAAAGCTAGAGAAGCAGGTACACTATCTAATCCGAGAAAATCAAGATAGAAAAGCCATGTCTTTTTCTTCTTGCATTGGCCACTCCGTCCACTTAGATGTGGTGCCACGACCACCATAAGACTTTGATTTTGAATTTAGAGCCGCGCTTAGTTCCAACCCAATTTTGACCGATTCGAAAGGTCATTCAATGTAGTTGAAATAACTGAACTTTGGAAAGGAAGAGGGTGCCACTTGTCTTAAGTTATGCTCGACTCAATCAATATATGTAGCTAGTTTTTTATATGTTTTAGTCTGGTCGAGCTTGACATAAATGATTATACGTTCAAGTATTGATCTTGAGTGAAATTATCTATATATCACCAAGTTTTTCTATTATGTTTTTTCTATTAAGAAATAGATGGGTACATTATAATTGCCAACTAGCTCATGCTTGCATGCATCATACAGCAAGCTTGAACCAATATATACTGGTTACCAATCACGAGTCAAGATAAAGTGAATACCAAAGGGGTGCACATTAAAAATTTCCTCACAATGTTGTCAGAGAAAGCTAGCTGGACCCATTTTTAGGCAGTGATTATCACGTACTCTGTTTCTATTATTTTTTTATATTTTAATTTTACACAAACTTTACAAGAAAAGAAATAGCAAATTTAATTATAGGCCATGAATGGTAAATAGAAACAAATTTTAATCAAAGGTGAAGAAGCCGAATTGGGAACATAACCGCAGAATGTCAGCGAAGGGATTGTCTTGAAAGCAGTTTGGGAGGATGTGTATATAAGCACCATTAATCCATTCAATCATAAAAGGCTTTCTCAATTCTCACGACCGCTCTCTTCGGCTCCTTGTCTTTCTACCTTGGTCCAATATTATCATCACTTCCCATGCCTCACACCTCTCTCTCCTCATAGTCAGTCCATCCCCACACAAAGCGGAGACAACGGCGCTAAATGAGCTTTGTTCTGAGCTCTCTAAGGAAACAACATTGGGTTTGCGACCCCTCCTCGCCTTTCCTTCCTTCCAACGATTTTATAGTGTCTAAGCCCCTTTTTTACACTCACCTAACATCTTAAATCACCATATGAAATGTTAACATACAGGATTAAGCTAATAACCTAAGAGGTTTTCTAGTCTCCATCATTTGGATGACTCAGTTGGCGTGACACAGATTCCCTCACGCGTAGTTTAAACCTCAATTAGTATACTGTATTCCTCTGCGTTGCCTGGTCTTGCAAAAGTTCTGTCAACTTCTCTTCCTACATCAGATCCAATGTTTCTAATACTTTTGAGCTTTTTTGCTTACAATGTTGACATGCCCATCTTCTTGATAGTTAAAAGTGCTACCCATGTGGTAATTTTTTGTCACCTACTACTAGTTGCTCAGTTTTTATTCCAGTCATGTAAGTCTATGTAAATAGTGTTTCATACAACGCACAACACCCTTTTAAGTTCGGTACGGATTTGACCTTCGTATAATTTTAATTTATACTTAATTTTTACAGAATTTTTTCTAAAATCTTATTTTTTAAAAAATTATGGTATTTGATGTGTATTTAATTAAATAATAATAACAAAGAACATTTAGTTAATGCCAAATATTTTAGATAAAATTTGAAAATTTGGTTGAACTCGGTGGAATCTAGTTAAATACAATATCATATACCGGCTACATAAATCTGATACTATAATAGGCACAATATTCAAAATTTTAAATACTAAAACAAACCGTGGAAGTTGAACCCGGCGATCTCTTCCTCCTGAAGTATGGAAAAAGGCGACGCTGGGCAGTGGTGGTGTAGGTGATGACGGCGGCAATGTCGCCGGCGGTCGAGGTGGAGTGACAAAAATATAGGGGAGAAGTAGGGAGGTCGGGGTGAAGAAAAATGAGTCGATGGCAATTTCGTAATAAAAACTTGACTCGGTCCCAACCAGAGTCAATATTACGAAATACATCCCAAAAATTATATAAAAAATTACAGTAAAATACCATAAAATAAAATAATCGAGTTATAATTGATTTTTTAATTTTATGGTATTTTACTCGATTTTTTAATATTTTTTTGACATATATTTTGTAATATTGACTCGAATCGAGATGGAAATGGGCAGGGATAGTTTTGTAATAAAAACTTAACACCATCCTGACTCGAATTAATATGATGAAATACATCCTAAAAAATATGAAAAATATTATAAAATGCCATAAAATAAAATAATTGAGTTTTAATTAATTTTTTAATTTTATAGTATTTTACTTGATTTTTTTATATTTTTTGAAATGTATTTCGTACTAATTACTCAGTCGAGATGGAAATGTGGAGGGTAGTTTCGTAATAAAAATTTGGCTCGCTATTGATTCAAGTCCATATTAGGAAATACATGTCAAAAATTCGTTGAACGGGTTAGTGAAAAGTAAATCTTATTGTACGTTTCAAATCCGTATAAAAAGATAGGCCGCTTTTCAGTTCTATGTTCTTTGTAAACATTTGTTAGTTAAGAACAGGTAGTATCATGTATATGTAAATATGACACAAAACAATATTTCTGGTCAATGCAATTGTTCTTGTCAGGTGTTTGGAATATATACAAGTCCTTTTTGCATGCTTCATGCTCCTAATGTAAGCACACACACTCGGTCAAAGGTTAGTATAGCTTGACTAAAGAGACAAAGAAACAACCGTGTTTCAAACTCATCACTCATCAGAAACTTCCTATTTTCACTACTTTCCGAAAGAATGTTTACTATTTATTAGTCGTCTTCTTCCCTCTCCTTCCATCCTCAAAAAGTTGTACTACTGGAACCCCATCAAATTTGATCTTTCAAAGTTAATACCCAACTTTCATCAGACATTTAATTTGGGAAAGGGATAAGAGAGATTCCATGTGGATAGCTTGGTCCCCTCTTTTTCCTCTTTCGAACATTTTGAGATCGTAATCATTTTCAAGTCAACTTCATAATATTATTTATCCATGATAATAATACTGCGGCAATTTCTCCACGATAAATATAATTAAAAATAAAATGAAAAACGTAAACAATGTATAGAAGTGGCAAAGATCGATGAATAGCCTACTTGTCCAAACAAGATAATAATTTTACTGTATCAAATATCAGAACTCTACAAGCGACCCTCTCTCCTAATACAATGCAAAACTAACCGCCTTGCTTCTCTCACTAGTCACCCCTGTAAAAAACGATTCGAAGCGGGACAAAATAGACATAAGTTTTGCCACAATTACCGTGACAGAAGTTTTTGTCACGGCTTATCACGACAGCTATTATCACACACCAATCGTGGCAAAACAGCCTTATTAAATTAGGTATTAAATTATTTGAGACAGGCGGACCACGGTAAATGGCTCAACTCCACTATCTGACATGAGGTTTTTGTGGCAAATTCGATAAAAACAGAGTTTAAGAAATTAAACGTCACTTAGAGCACTTGGACTCATTTCCACCGTGGATTTAATCCACTCGTCAGTTGCTCTACTATTTTCATAAAAAGATCACTTGACCCCTTGAAACTAACACACTTCAACAACGAGATGACAGGTTTGTAATCAAGTAATGGATAATGTGGCAGGCCAACATTAAACAATAAAAATAATTAATATATAATAAAATAAAACCAGAAAGATATAAAATAAATAAATAAACTAAAATAAATTACATAATATTTAAATAAAATAAAGTATTATTTCATTTAATTTCCTATCATGGCCATTTTTTAACCCATACGCAAGACATGAATTTTTTAATTTTTTCACATATGGGTAAAAAAATATAATTTACTAGGAAATAAAATAGAATCATATATTTTATTATTTATGAAAAATTTTGATTTAGTTATTATGTTTTTATATTATTATAACACTCGTGACCCAAGTCAAAGTTTTACATTACAACTGTGCATTATGTACGATAAGGTTAAATGTAGTCGAGTATATAATAATAACATTAGGAAAATAATAAGAAATGAGTTTTCAAAGTATATAATAGTAAATAGTTATTTTTTACCTATTTAATCGTACAATTATTGTATGCGGAATTATGCATTAGGATGATTAATATAATAGTTTTGGTGGGTTATTAATTATAAAACATGTCATTTTGATATTATAGAGTATATTATATTTTATTGTATTTTTTAATAATTTTTTTTCTTTAAATTTATTTTGAGTTAGTTATTATTTTTTACCTGAGTCGGAGATGAGTCAAATTTTATTAATGAAATAGCCACCCGAAACCCTCCCTGATACCTTTCTCCTCTCCCCTAATCGCCACACTGATTTATGCCACTGACCCCTCCTCTGGTCGCGACACCACCGTTGATCGATGTTGATGAAGTAGCCCAAGCTCTGATGAACCACCCCCCAACCTTCCCGGGCACTGCCTTCTCTCCACGGCACCCCAACGCCGCACCTTTTTGTTGCGCGTCCTAAAGCCATTTCACCGCCTGTCGCACTGCTATGCTGGCAACGCCCTCCCCCTTCGACCCAGGAAGTATTCTCCCACACCAAGCACTTCCGCCAAGGCTGGCCAAAGGCTGATCAAACAAGTCAACCAACCCTGGCCGACTAGCCACTGCCATCACCCTCATGACCACCATGGTTGCAATGAGCTAGCTGAGTCAATGCCTACCCATAGCCCTCATCTACTTGCCAAAAAATTCGCCGAAAAATAACTGGAAAGTTGTCGCAAAACCACCGATGTAACGACCCGCCATTTTTCATGATATTATGGGCCTTGCTGGCCAGGTGTTACTCAAAATTTAACAAAACCAACCCTATAACAACCAGTCCTAATCGGACCAGGTGTTACTCAAAAGGTTACATGTATAATATGAAAGCAAATAAGTCTAGCATTTCTAACTCAAAAGAACATATTTTTCAAATGACAATGCATGAAGTAATTATCCCACAGTCTTGGACCGTTTCCCATAGCCACATTTATAACCCAAGAAAAGTAAAAGGAGAAGTCCACTTATTAACCGTTCACCACCTGTGTTGGTAGAAGAACCACCCCGTAATCTCTTAGTCTTTAGGTCCAGCTGCTAACCTGCGGAGGCAATTCCACGTTAGTGATTAACCACTAAGCCGTATAATTAAATCAAACAAGTCCATAAACTCCCTATCATTATCTATAATATTGGCACTTGTGACCATTCCAACATGACCATTTATTAACTGATGGTTTAGTCCACCATGTCCATTAGTTGGTTGATGGGTCAGTCCACCATGTCCACCTATTGGGTGATGGGTCAGTCCATCGTGTACATTACCGGCTGGTGAGTCCAATCTGCCATGTCCGTTATCAGCTGGTGAGTCCAATCCACCATGTCCATTAGTTGGCTGATGGGTCAGTCCACCATGTCCATCTATTGGCTAATGGGTCAGTCCACCATGTCCGTAATTGGCTGGCGAGTCCAATCTGCCATGTCCAATTTATTGGCTGATGGGTCAGTCCATCATGTCCATTTTCGGCTGGCGAGTCCAATCCGCCATGTCCGTTATCGGCTGGTGGGTCCAATCCACCATGTCCGTAATTAGTTGGCGAGTCCAATCCGTCATGTCCAATTTATTGGCTGATGGGTCAGTCCATCATATCCATTACCGGCTGGCGAATCCAATCCGCCATGTCTGTTATCGGCTGGTGGGTCCAATCCACCATGTCTGTAGTTGGCTGGCGAGTCCAATCCGCCATGTCCAATTTATTGGCTGATGGGTCAGTCCATCATATCCATTATTTGATTATGAAGGGCGTAGCCCGTGTCAGACTGAGTTAATTCCTTGACCCTGGTTGCACTCGGTGCATGGTGGTCGAATCTGGGCTCAGGCTGACCAGGTTATCCATAAGGGAAAATACAATATTTTAAATAATTATACGGACCTGGATATTTCGAACTTGCAACTGCGATCAATGATCCTAATCTGAACGAAAACATAAAATTATACATAAGTATAATTTTATTCGAGTAGAAATGTATGCAACTAAATGACTAATATATATATATATATATATATATATATATATATATATCACTATTAAATTTTAACAATATTAAAATTACACTATTCATGTGACATAATTATTTAAATCCTACTTTACATTAATAATCTAGATCATAATTAAAACCTAACAAATAATAAAATAATTATCAACTTATACCCAAATATTTAATTACTATTATTAGTATATTTTCCTTCGATTATAATTTTTTAATTGATATTATTTCTTACAGCAATTTAATTAATTAAGTTGTTCAATTAAATTATTTAAAATAATTTGTATTATTTTAATTCATAAATATTATTAATACAATTATTTTAAATTATTTGACTCTAATAAAGTTTCGAATTTTATTTATTTTCATTATGCTATTTAGGTACGACGTGAGTGATTGCTACCCGACTATAGTTTAATAACATATTTTCTACATTACTGACTCGTTATTAAAATAATCACTTTATTTACCTAATATTAAATTTAATATGGTAAAGGTAACATCTTTATTTATTAATCACTTATAACCGTCCGATTTAATTTAATCGCTTTTATTACGCCGATTAATTATCGACAGTTTCTAATTACCGTATTTTTTATTATCTATGTCCATGTCGACTTCGTCAAATAACTAATTAGTTTAGTAACTTTACCCTAACCAATTAAAATAATTATCTTTAAAGATTTATTACGTGTTCGTATTACTTTTAACTCGATTTGGTATCGGTCAACCCATATTTACAAAACTGCCACCCTCCTCCTCCCTCCTCCTCCTCCTCCTCCTCCTCCTTCCTCCTCCTCCTCCTCCTCCTCCTCCTCCTCCTCCTCCTCCTTCCTCCTCCTCCTCCTCCTCCTCCTCCTCCTCCTTCTTCTTCTTCTTCTTCTTCTTCTTCTTCTTCTTCTTCTTCTTCTTCTTCTTCTTCTTCTTCTTCTTCTTCCCGTCGCCACTATTCTCTCCACCCAAAACCAGCACCAAAACCAAACCACCCCCTTCTTCTCCGCCCCTTTTCTTAGCACTCAAACCCAGAATCACGTCCTCCCTCAACTTCAACCTTCTCCACCAACCAATTGGAAGCCTAAAGTGCGTGTTTTACAGCAGTTAACCAAGACGACCATATGCTACACCATGGCGCCCAACTCCTGGCATGTTCTTCTTCTCCCAGCCTCAAGACCCCTCCTTTCTTGCACCTTGCTCCAATTCATATGTTCCACGACCTCAGGCCAGCCTTAAAACAGTAAGGATCAGCCACCTTTGGACGTTGCATGGAGTATGGTCGTCCTCCCCACTTCTGCACGTCGCTGCCATGAATTCCGTCGAGAAGGTTGTTCATTATGGACTGTTCCGGTGGCCTGAACTACTGTGAAGGAACCCATTATGCTATCGGCGAAGCACAACCGGTGTCTACCCCTTTGAACATCAATTACAGCACCTATTGCAGCAGAATGTCGCCTTTCCATCACCCTTGCAACTCCGCCCATCCACCGCTGGAATTCCGCCACCCACCGGCTTCGACCCAGGAACCAGAGGGGTCGTCAGGGGTGTGAGGGGAAGCCTTGCAAACTTGTTTACAGTTGCCCATATCGCTAACAAATTGCACCCGTCAGCCATGGACAGGATTTCAGTTTTCAAGTTTAGTTTAGTTCTTTTCTTTCTTGTTGATTTTTAACTTTAATCCTCATGATTATAAAGCTTATTATCAAATTAATATGCATGCAAGAAAATTAAGAAGAGGGAGATAGGAAGAATACCTAAGCAAGGAAGAAGACACGCCGGCAAGGAAGAGGAGAAGAGAATACGAATGAAGGCTAGGGTGGGGGACGTCCTTTATAAATGAAATGACGGCTAGGGTTTGTGGAAACACACTAACACCAGTATTTAATTCCTTTAACCAGGTAACCGAGTAAAGAATACAATATTTAACCGGGTAGAGAATATAATATAATTAATATTAATTCTCTAACGCTCGATCCTTCCTTTCCCGAGTCGAATATATAAAAAAAATTTTTCCACGGTCTTTACAACCGAAAACTGCCAAATAATTGCCGGAAACTACCGGTGAACTAGATTGACTGAAATTCGTCGTAAATCGCCGAATGTTTGCCAGATTCGTCCAACTAAACTGGATCAAACTTCGGATGCTACCAGGTGCCAAATTTGAGTCTTGAATAGCACGAGTGTGTCATCGATCACCGACGATGTGAGGTATAATTAGCTTTGACCTGATTACTTAAAATTGATAATTATTATCACATCATGCTAGGATTTGATTGATGAACATAGTAAATTGATAATTAATTAAATTAAGTATAAGTTTCTAATTAACTATACTGTAATTTAATTGATCATGATGTGACTTCATGTGATGAGTGCCTTGATGTGGGTGTGATAGAATATATATGAATGCATAATAGTGGGTCTTAGCTTTTATTTTTATGTGAAGGTATGAAGTAGGAGCTTCTACCAGGTCTATTTAGGACTCACTTCTGGTTTGACTTCTTCACTCTATTGTAATTTATTTTAACAAGTATGTTGTGATAACCCGTTTTGATTCACCTAAAAACCAAATCAGAAATGTTAAGATCGAGTCAAGTCAAGTTTAAAGTTATTGGTTAGTAAGACTTGATCGATGAAATAGATCGACACAACCTTCTTAGTGTCATGAGAATATAATTTATTGTTAAATACACGTCAAAACACATCAAATATAAATAAAAGTAAGGAAGTAAAAAATTACATTAAGGTCAAGTGTGTTTAGCATTTATCTATTCTCCCACCTAAGTCAACTTAGGATTTTAAAGACTTACACATATTATATGAAAAACATCAGTAACGAGTGTTACTGTCTGAGAACTAAGTAGTACAAACTAGCAAATTGGTATTCCATTACCCACAGAGCAAACTACGGTACTCTAGTGGCAAAAATAACGGTTAAGTTACTACCACAAATTTTGGAAATGTAATGCATTACGTAGTACCCTTATACACCGCACTACCTCAGGGTTTGAATGAGTACTAGTGCAATCCACATATATCTCTATACTGCTCACTCTCTTATTCGTGAAACCTGTAAAAATGTGCGTACTTATATAATAGGTTTACGAAAGAGGCTTGTATCATATATTTCTGGAGCTTCAATTCGAAAAGCAATAAGGGATCTCATCCTTGTAGTTTTATTAAACATGTATAGAAAATATGGCAAAATGGCTTGACACAGAAGGATCCGATAAAACACCGATGATGCTATCCAACATCTAAAATATGATTAAACTCGATACTCAGAGAATTAAACATAGATCAAGCAAAGGGAAAGAGTCCTACATACGTGTGGTTCAAGCTCCAAGTGCATCCACACATCTATGGCTAGCTCAAACTTCGAATTTTGGCAAGAGAAATTAAGACACTCAGGAACAAGGAAATCCCTTTGGTAAAGGTATTGTGGAGAAATCAAGGATCAGAGGAAGCTACCTGGGATACTAAGCAAGAGATGGCAAAGAAATACCCAAGCCTATTTGTGGCATAAGATTCTTATGATTGTAGTAGCATGCACCGATACCGAATAAATAATTAATTTTTCGTTTCTGTTAGCCGTTATAATATTTCGGGGACGAAATATTTCTAAGTTGGGGAGTTACCCTAAAAATAATTAGGTTATTTTATTTAGGGTTTTGTAAATCTTAAAATGAATCAATTATTTAAATAAATTAATTTTTGGAAATCAATATCTTATCAATTATAACTCATTCATAGTTTTTGACATTTTGTTATCACACAAATATAGTTATAAGTAATTATGTTTTTTTTATAAAATTTAATATAGTGACTTCTTAAATTCCACACATATTTATAAAATTTAATGTAATGACTTATAGAATTCCACACATATTCTTCTATATAAATGAAAGTTCTGTTGTTAAATGAAACATCCTCTTGATAGGTAATGGACACATTTGACACACAAAGGGGAAGACTTTAGGATTTTTTGTTATAGTTGTAGATTCTTCACCAAATTCCCTTGTGGACAACTTGGTCAGCCTAAACCCAGATTTGACCACCATGCACCGAGTGCAATGGGGGTCAAGGAATTAACTCAATCCGACATGGGTTACGCCCTTCATAATCCAATAATGGACATGTCAGAAAGGACCTACCAGCCCATAATACAATACATTGGACTTGGCGGATTGGATTCGCCAACTAATAACAGACATGGCGGATAAGACTCGTCAGCCGGTAATGGAGATGATGGATTGACCCATCAACCAATAAATTGGACATGGTAGATTGGCCTTGTCAGCCAATTATGGACATGGTGGATTGGACTCACCAGCCGATAACGGACATGGTGGATTGGACTCCCAGCCGATAACGGGCATGGCAGATTGGACTCGCCAGCCGGTAATGGACATGATGGAATGACCCATCAGCCAATAAATGGGACATGGTAGATTTGACTCGCCAGCTAATTACGGATATGGTGTATTGGACTCACCAGCCGATAATGGACATGGCGGATTGGACTCGCTAGCCGATAACGGTCATGATGGACTGACCCATCAGCCAATAGATGGACATGGTGGACTTACCCATCAGCCAACTAATGGACATGGTGGACTAAACCATCAGCTAATAAATTGACATTTTGGAATGGTCACGACAGCCAATATTATAGATAATGATAGGGAGTTTATGGACTTGTTTTATTTAATTATACTGCTTAGTGTTTAATCACTAACGTGGAATTGCCTCTACAGGTTAGCAGATGGAACTAAAGACTAAGAGACGACTGGGTGGTTCTTCTACCAACTCAGGTGGTGAATATATAATAAGCGGACTTCTCTTTTTACTTTTCTTGTGTTATAAATGTGGCTATAGGAAACGGTCCAAGACTGTGGGATGATTATTTCATACATGGTCATTTGAGACATAAGTTCTTTTGAGTTAGAAATGCTAGACTTATTTGCTCTCATATTATTCATGTAACCTTTTAAGTAACACTGTAACGACCCGTCATTTTTCACGATATTGTGGGCCTAACTGGCTAGGTGTTACTCAAAAGTAAAGTAATTATGTCAAACATTTTTTATAAATAATAACATATATAAAGATCCCACAGTCTTGGACCGTTTCCCAACAGCCACACTTATTTCTCAATTAAATAAAAAAAGGAGTCCTCATATTTATTTTGCTCCATACTCTGGATGTCAATCACCTAATCTCGTATCTGCACGCCTGCAGAGGCAATTCCGCGTTAGTGATTACAACACTAAGTAGTATAATAGATAAAACAAAACAAGTACATTCCACTATTTCCTTATGCTTATTTTAATATGTGGTGGAGCGATTCCGCTATACTCCAAAACAATGCAGAGGAGGTATCCGCCATGATCCGCACACCCCGGCCGTAGCCTTTTTGTGGGGAAGCTACCACTACCGTCTCTAGTGCCAGTGCCTCGCACACCTCGGCCGTAGCCTTTTTGTGGGGTAGCTATCACTGCACTCGGGTGATTGCTATGCCCCGTTTGTGGGGAAGCTCTCACTACCAATTCTAGTGCCAGTGCCTCGCACACCCTGGCCATAGCCTTTTTAAAGGGAGGCTATCACTGCACTCCAGTGCCAATGCCTTGCACACCCCGGTCGTAGCCTTTTCGTGGGGCGGCTATCACTGCACTCAGGTGATTGCTATGCCCCATTTATGGGGAAGCTCTCACTACCAATTCTAGTGCTAGTGCCTCACACACCCCGGCCGTAGCCTTTTTATGGGGCGGCTATCATTGCACTCCAATGCCAGTGCCTCACACACCCCGGCCGTAGCCTTTGTATGGGGCGGCTATCACTGCACTCAGGTGATTGCTATGCCCCGTTTGTGGGGAAGCTCTCACTACCAATTCTAGTGCCAGTACCTCACACACCCCGGCTGTAGCCTTTTTATGGGGCGGCTATCACTGCACTCCAGTGCCAGTGCCTCACACACCCTGGCCGTAGCCTTTTTATGGGGAGGCTATCAATGCACTCCGGTTTGATGGAGGAATCGCTGTGCCTCACTCACCCCGGCCATAGCCTTTTTATGGGGTGGCTATCACTACTCCAAAACAATGTCGATGCATTACAAAATTCACGCACATAACACGACCCAGTGTCGGACTGAGTCAATTCATTGACCCCGGTTGCACTCGGTGCATGGTAGTCGAATCTGGGCTCAGGCCGACCTAGGCTACCAACAAGAAAAATACGATGTTCTACCTATTATACGTACCTGATTTGTGATTACGTCTGACTGTGACTCGTGAACCCTAATACTGTAATGGGGAGGTCGCCTAGGACGGAGATGAGGGATAAAATACTCACACATTAATGGGGAGGTCGCCTGGGATGGAGATGAGGGATGAAATACTCCCTCCTCCTGCATATATATACACTTCAACCATTCCCTCCATTAAATTCTCATACCCCATCATCCATTGGTATTTCCTAGGTTCAATGACCCCTTCATTAAATTCTCACACCCCATCATCCATTAGTATTTCCTAGGTTCAATGACCCCTTCTCCTTTTATAAAGAATAAATGACGGCTAGTGTTTGTGGAAGCACCCTTTCACCATAATTCCTTTAACCGGGTAATTGGGTAATTAACACGGTTCACTTAACCTTTTCACTCAACCTCTTAAATGGTATGGTTCACTTAAATGGTTAAATGGATAATTAATGTGTTCGACTCGATTGATTCAACTAGAATCGTCGGATTAGAAATTACTTTTCAATTTAACCGAGTAATTCATACTTAACCAGCTACTATTTTTTTTTCCGGGTCTTTACAAACACTCGGTCCGGTTAGGACTGGTCGTTATAGGGTTGGTTTTGTTAAATTTTGAGTAACACCTAGCCAGCAAGGGCCACAATATCGTGAAACATGGCGGGTCGTTACAAGTGGTATCAGAGCCAAGTTTCCCACTAGCTCGTTTTATAACTCAAGTACCTTGTTGAAAAGTCCAATAATTACTTTTCCCACTGTGTTGTGTTTTGATTTAACAAATTCATTGGCTACTAATAAACCTAAGTCTTAATTGAAATAGAACATATTAATGAACCATGATGGTTCGATGTTTTAGAAAACAGGCACCCGTAGACAGTCAAGCCGATCTACGCAGTCGAATTCGAACACAGAGAATGTGTTGGCCCAAATCCTATCGGCCATATAGGGACTAGCGCAGGCTTCAGAAAATACAAATTCTGTGGTTTAGAATATTGTTCAGCGGTTACTCGGAGTGGTAACAAGGAATGGAGCCTTAAACTCAGCAGTGGATTATAATAATGTCCCAGATCGTGATCAGGGGAGTGCGCAAAGGCTGGCAGGGTTATCTGACCGAGGCGAGCGAGGGGAGCTTCCAAACCTAATGCCACCAGTAGTCCGACAAATGGTGCCACCAACTGATGGATGATAGTGGACGATACATTGTCGAAAAGTTCCGAAAGAATGGAGCTGAGGTATTCATTAAAGGGACTGATCCAATGAAAGCAGAGAGCTGGATAGACATTACTGAAAAAGCGTTTAGGGCACTATTGGTGCCCCACCGCCATCAAGTGAAGTTGGGAACATGCATGCTTTAGGGGGAACCATCATACTAGTGGAAATCCATGGAAAAGACTACATTCTATCAATGTGAGATTTCATCCATCTCATGGGCAGAATTTGTAACAGCTTTTAATGGACAATACTTTCCTGAGTCCGTTGTCCAGAAGAAAGCACTGGAATTTGCCACTCTGGCTCAGGGGGAGGATTCACTCCAGGGATATGCCAAGAATTTCTTACAATTGGAGCGATTTGCACCTGTGATTCTGGCAGTTGACAAGGCTAGAGCGGACAAATTCTTCTAGGGATTGAAGCCAGAATTGTGGAGTAGGGTTGCTACGGTGCCAAGGGGCACCATAACCGAAGTGATCGAGGCAGCCATGACTCATGAATTGGTGTACGAGCATGACCGTGCATAGAAACAGGGAAGGCTACTATGCAACATAAAATTGCCAACCAAGGTAGTAGCCAAAACTGGTCCGCAGATTACCAGCAGTAGAACTACCAAAGGAGCATTGAGGGGAACCTCAAAAGGAAGTTTGAGGAGCCTCCGTATCGACAATGTAAAAATTGCAACAAGATGAATTTAGGGGCATGCAGGGAGCCCCGTAAGTGCTATAACTGCAGAAGGACATAACACATGTAGAAGGAGTGTCGTCAACCTCCAAGACAACAACAAGAGCAGCCTGAGAAAGGGAAGGCACCAGCTCCTATTCTCTACCCGACACCTGCACAACCGGGAGACAAAGGGAAGGCGAAACTATATGCGGTTGAAGTTGAGGACATTGAGGAGGATAATCATACTATTCGAGGTAAAATTCTAATCCAAGGATATATTGTGGAGGTTCTATTTGATTCAGGTCTACACATTCATTCATCTCATCTAAAATAGTCAAGAGGTTAGGACTCCGAGCATCTCCATTACCCAAGTCTTATAAAGTCACTACTGCAATGGGGGACAATGAAGTCACAACGTTGGGGGTGACTAGCCTATCTTTAGATATACAAGGAAAACCCTATGTGTAGAACTTTATCATATATGGGATAAAAGGTTATGTATTATTGAGAATGGACTGGCTGTCTGCACACCAGGCTTTCCTTGACTGTAAAGGGAAGAGAGTGGTGACAAAACCTTGTAATTGTGAGATGGGGGTCATTTTCCAAGGGTCATTGCACGATCCATCTTCTTGTATTGTGGCGATCGGTGAGGCAATTGAGTTGTTTGGTGAGAGTTGTAAAACCTTTTTGACTAACCTAGTTGAGTCTGAGTCCAAATCCAAAGAGTTGTCCATGATTCCTGTGGTAGCAGAGTTTCCAGATGTATTCCTGGATGAACTTCCAGGGTTACCTCACAAGCGGGCACTGGAGTTTGTCATTGACCTAGCACCTAGAGTAACACCAATTTCTAGAGCACCATACCACATGGTTCTAGCGGAGCTCAAAGAATTAAAGAGTCAACTAGAAGAATTGTTACAGGCAGGCTTCATGCGGTAAAGTACTTCACCCATGGGAGCCCCTGTTCTTTTTGTGAAGAAGAAGGATGGATCACTTCTATTGTGTATTGACTATCGCTAAATCAATCAAGTGACAATCAAGAATTGGTATCCCTTACTGAGGATTGATGATTTGTTTGACCAGCTAAGAACAACAAGAATATTTTCCAAGATAGACTTGTGGTTTGGTTATCACCAATTGCGTGTAAAGGAGTCAGACATACAGAAAACTGCCTTCCGAACTCGATATGGACATTATCACTTTCTAGTCATGCCTTTTGGTCTAACAAACGCACCAGCGGCCTTTATGTCACTCATGAACACGGTCCTCTATAAATATTTGGACAAGTTTATCATTGTGTTTGTGGATGACATTCTGGTCTATTCAAGTAATGAAGAAGAGCATGTGAAGCACCTTTCCATTACCCTTCAAGTGTTGAGGGAGAATTAGCTATTCGCCAAGCTCTCAAAGTGTGACTTCGGGCTGAAGGAGGTAAATTTCCTTGGTCATATAATCTCAAAGGCTGGAGTTGCAGTGGATCCATCGAAAGTGAAAGCAGTCATTGATTGGCCACAACCCAAGTTAGTCACTGACATTAGAAGTTTTCTTAGTTTAGCGGGTTACTACAGGAAATTCATTAAAGACTTCTCCTTAGTGGCATCGCCAATGACCAAACTCACAAGGAAGGGCATCAAGTTCGAATGGAGTAGTAAGTGTGAGGAAATTTGTCGGTCTATAAAGAAGAGTCTAACAACTGCACCAATCTTGGCACTGCCAAATGGTAATAAAGGATTCATAGTCTTCAGTGATGCATCCTTGTTAGGTTTAGGATGTGTCCTTATGCAGGGAGGTAAAGTGGTGGCCTATGCCTCTCGTCAATTGAAAATTCATGAGCAAAATTATGCAACCCATGACTTGGAACTGGCACCAGTAGTTTTTGAACTGAAGATTTGGAGACACTACTTGTCTGGAGCCCAATTCTAAATTTTCACTGACCATCAGAGTTTGAAGTATATCTTCACCCAAAAGGACCTTAACCTTCGACAGAGGTGGTGGATATAATATTTAAAGGACTACGACTTCCAAATGTTATATCAGCCAGGGAAAACGAATGTGGTAGCCGACGCGTTGAGTTGGAAGGGCACGGTGGATAAAGGTCAGTAACTAGCTAGACTTTGGGCCACGTCAGTAGAAGTGGTGGCTATCAATCGTGTGGAACAACTAACAGGGTTACTGGCAAATCTGGTTATTTCAAATGATTTGGTCAATCGGGTTAAGCTAGCACAAATGGGTGATGAGGAGCTAAATGAAATGTTGGACAAGACTCCTGACATTGTAGCTGATTCCAATAGTGTGATCAAATTTAGAGGAAGGTTGTGTATACCCAAGGATGATGCACTGAGGCAAAATATCTTGGAAGAGGCTCATCTCTCAAAGTTCTCGA